>JAXGGA010001164.1:62500-166382 GCA_038373865.1 Uloborus plumipes
CCCTTTTTCAAATGGAAGCGTTCATGACTGCCAGGCGCGCCTTTCGAGGTTGGACAGTAAAGTTCACACACATACACACAAAAGGAAGAAAAAACTAAAAAGGGGAAAAAAAAGAAAAGAAAAAGTTACTACTACAAAAAAAAAAAAAAAAGCTGTTGTTTTTATTGTGTAATACTGGCAACAGAGGCTCCAGTTTAAAACTGTAAAATCACAATAATAAACTGTAAAACTAGCTATTTTACAGTTTATTACTATAAAAGCAGCAAATTTACCATAAAATTAGCTGTATCATACTGTAAAAACAACAATATAATACTAGCAGCAGGGGTTCCAGTTTAGAACTCTAAAATACACTGGAATAAATTGAAACTAGCAATTTTACCGTTTACTACTTTAAAATTAGCAATTTAACAGTTTTTAACTGTAAAATGAGTTGTATTATACTGTTAAAACATCAATTTTTAACAGTGTTGCGTGGCTTTCCAATCCGCTCGGTTTACTGCTACAACAATAGCAAAAAACTCCACATTCCTAAAAAGTTCTAATCACAATTTTGAAAGCATTCTTTTTTTTTTTTTTTGAAATTCAATGCTATTTTTGCAATTATTACTGCCATAAAACAGTATTTATTTAGTTATCTATTCGTCTATTTATTTGTTTATTTATCTTTCTTTCTATTTATCTTCTTATCTACTCATTTATTTATTTTGTTTAAAGAACTGAGCCCATTTTCGTTAACATTCGCTTTTTTAGCCAACAAGTATCACAATTGAAGGGGCAAGTGGATAAAGGTGATATGTGAAAATTTTTGAAAAACTTACTTTTTACCATGGATGAAAGTGAAAAGGTAATAAAATTTTTTTGAAAGCTTTTTCTAGAAATTTAAAAAATTGTAACATATCACCTTCATCCACTTGCCCCTTCAATTGAGTTTATGAGTTAACACAATTGAACACACACTAATTTGAATTTGTGTAAATCGGCGAAATTCAAATGTCACATAATCACCTTTCTCCACTTGCCCCTTCAATTAATGTAACTAATATTGGTAATAGTAATTATTTATTTTGTCCACTCAGTCACAAGTTGGCGCATTATCGCTATTTTGAGTTTATCTCACTATCTTGCTCTGATAAAACTATTATGCCCCCCCCCCCCCCAAATGGGAAAGGATGTGCTCATAATTTAATAATGCTTATTCCAACTGGTCTTGATTTATACACTAGATGGCCAAGGCATGCCTTTACAAATTAGGTGAAAAAAATATTTGGTGGTAAAAGTAGCAACATATGGTAACAGAAAAACATAGATGATTCTTTAAATGTACATCAATTGCAGCCGTTATAAAATCAGTATTTGTTAAAAACAGAAGTATTTTCTTCTTTAACAGCTGACATAAAATACTCTAACAAATTTGACCCACTACGTACATTGCTACTTAAGTTTCTGGCCTTGGCAACATCAAGAGTTGCTAGGCGACCGCAGACGATTCCAAATAAAAATTTGAACTTTTTTACCATAAATTCCATAGAACAATTTTCCATTTTTATCGCAATGTGTTTTTTGTAGTTAATTAAAAATTTCATCTCGGACAGAAAATGCAGCTGAATCGTGAACATTTTCGGGAGATAATTTTTCATAGCTATCGACGTGGATTATCAAGACAAGAATGCGCGGATGAACTTAATTATTTATACAGCAGTAATGCACCATCTTATAGCTCTGTAAAAAACTGGCACAACGAATTTAATCGTGATCGGCGTTCACTCCAGGATGAATCCCGTGAAGGTCGTCCAAAATCAGCTGTTGTGTCGGAAAATGTCGATGCTGTTCGTGAACTGATTAAGCAAGATCGTCATGTGACCTATCGTGAGATTGGGTGTAAAAAAAAATTTGTTCCCGTTTTATCCCGCATAATTTGACAAACGCTCAAAAGCAGGATCGTGTCGATTGGTGCAAGGCTATGCTGAAAAAATTCGTTCGTGGAACATCACAAGCAGTGTATAACATCTGCACATTTGACGAAACTTGGATGTATGCATATGAGCCCGAAACAAAGCAGCAATCGACTGTTTGGGTCTTCCGAGACGAACCAAATCCAACCAAAGTTGTTCGTGGAAGGAGCACATCAAAGCAAATGGTTGCTTGTTTCTTCGGAATTACCGGTCATATCACAACAGTGGTGTTGGAAAATGGCAAAACAGTTAATTCTGAATGGTACACTACCCTTTGTTTGCCAAAAGTCATCGGAGAAATCCGTAAAAAGCACAGGACACGGCGAATCATCCTGCATCACGATAATGCGAGCTCACATGGGTCGGCTCAAACAAAAGAGTTTTTGACCATCCAAAACATCGAATTGATGGGTCATCCGCCATACAGCCCTGATTTGGCACCCAATGACTTTTTTCTGTTCCCGTACATCAAAAATAAATTAAGAGGTCAAAGGTTTTCGACCCCCCAAGAAGCGGTAAATACCTTCAATATGCACATTTTGGAGTTACCTCAAATGGAGTGGAAAAAATGCTTTGAAAACTGGTTCATACGCATGCAAAAGTGCATAGATCAACATGGAGAATATGTTGAAAAACAATAAAACCAATTTTAAGCATAACTAGTTGTGTTTTCATTGTTAGGCCAGAAACTTAAGTAGCAACCTACGTATTTAATTTTAGGTATGCATGATATTATGTATTTTATCCACTTGAGAAGCCCGAGCTTGCTTTTTGGGGGAAGGGTGGCGAGGAGCCATTCTGTTATTAATGTCCCTGTACTAACATCAGGCATATCATATCAAAATTTACCGCGGGGGGATGGACAAAGGGTATAATACGGTTTTTTACTCAAAGGGTATAATACTTAAAGTAAATTATACCGCAAAACAGCAAAAAAAAAAAAAAAAAAGAAAAACCACCCATTTACATGCAATTACATAAATTTTCCGAAGCTGGGGGGAGGGGATGAACCATCTGGCCCCCTAAATGACAAGCCTCACTAACAGTTAACAACCAACTGCAGTTAACCCATTTATGCCCAGTAGCCTAAAAACGGGACGCTTGTTAATTGCTGCATACAAAAACCTCGTAATGGGTATATCATTTTACTCTAAAGCTGTTTTTCACAAGTTAAATAGTCCTTCTTCTTGAGAAAACCAGTTAGAGCCACTTATTTGGACATCAGAGTTTATTTATTGACAGCTATTTTCAGACAAATCAGTCAAGCAACGATACAGCATGGGTAGCCACAGAAAGTAAGTTTTTTTTGGCGAGCCTATTTTTCATGAAACTAAACTATTTTAAAATGATTTGCTTAAAATGGATCACAGATGCCTTCTGTAATGTTACTTTGCAAAAGTAAAGTCAAGTAAGGTCGTATTTTGATAGCATATCTGCAAAATATCCCATAAACAGGACGTTAAATAACTTAATAAATATGGCAACGGCGAACTATTTTAAGCCTAAAATGTATGTGAACCGTTCCAAATGAGAGTTTTAAGCAGATAAAAATTGAAAAAAAAAATGTTAAAAAAACTTGGGCATAAATGGGTTAAAAGGGGAATTAATTCTAAAATTTCTTCTTCCATTTAGGGAGGTGAGGTCGTAATGTGATTGAATTCTTAAGCTAGTTGAAAATATTCTGCATATCATAATTGTAGTCGTTCCTCAACAATGCACTGCCATGCTCTATGCTTTTCGCGCGATGGTTTCATTAGCGGTCTACTTACTGTCCCCCCCCTGAAAGTTCTCTCTCCTCTCTTTTTCTTTCTCTCTCTTTTTACCGCTTGCTTTAGGCTTCTAACAGAGGAAGGATTATGAGAAAATTCAAGAAAAAAATAAAAAATTGTGGTACTTCCAAGGGGCTAAATAACACGGAGTAAGAAGAACATTGTTATCAAACTAGAATAAAATAATTGTAAGGCTTGGAGGATGAAGGAGTTAAGTCTGTATCTCAGAACCAGACTAACGTCAGTCCATTTTCGTCATTTTTCAGTAGAGGACGAAAACGATTGTCGGATACATGCGAAGGATGGGACTCGCGCTCTTTTCACGCGGCTAAATAATTGTGAAGGAATTTGTTTTATAGAATACTGTTTTAATGGGTCGATGTGGAATAAGATTCTACATACAACGCAGCTAAAAAGTGAAAATCGCCATTTTTGGACTTCCGTCGTTCTGGTTCTGAGGTATACAGAAGTTACATTTTGAAAAATGAAGACTCTGGACAATGGTAAGCAATGGATACAGGTAAACAAATAAATTTTGGTACATCCGAAAGTAGATGTGATTAGACCGATTTCATATGCACACTAACGAGAAAACCAGAAAACAAAAAAGCTGCAACAACTGCAACAATAAAACTTTGAGCTTTAATGACTCGCAATTTCTGTTTTGTCACATGACCCCTTCATCTCCTAAGCCCTTCAATTGATAAAGCAACCTTTTGAGGTGCTTGGGTAAGTGAACGTTTCGGAGCTGAAAAAACAAACAGCTGTGCTGCAGTTTCCATAAAGAAAAATGCACTCTTAAGACAAATATTTGCAACGAAAATGGCACACATATTTTGAGCATAGGAGGAATCGCGTCTTTGGTGCATCAAAATTAAACACAATTTTTTTTTTTTTTTGAAAAATAAAAAGCAGGTATCTAAAACTGAACATATTTTGTTTTTTTCTTCTTCTGTTTGTCTTTCTTTTCTCCCCCTTTCTTTTTTGTTTTTTTGGACAGGAGATAAAAGAACAAAACATTTTTTTGAAAATGGCAGCGAGGTCTTGGAACTTATTAGAATATAGCAACATCATGTAGATTTACTGCACTAAGACGCACAACAGTTTTCGTTCTAGGGATTTATGAAAGTGGGCCAAAAATATTTACTTTTACTTTTATTACAATTTCTCTTCTCTTAAACTATCAACATTTTGCATAATCAGAATTTTTACTGGGGGAGGGAAGCTTAGAAGTTGTATAACACTCTATGTTAACATACTAGGATTGGCAATAGGACTCAGAACCGATGGGTTCAGAAAATTTCAACCTCTAACCCCCACTCGCTTCACCTCTGGCTACTGCTATATGGTGAGGTCGAAATAGTCAAGACCCTATTTTACTCACGTTAAAGGTTGGTAAAAAAAAAAAAAAACTTCTAAAAAACAGTCTAGGGATATTAAGAAAAAAATTCATGCGAGTTAATCAATAAAAAGTGAAAATCGGTTGATTTACTACCGATTATCCCAGGGAATTTGACTTTCATTTCTTTTAATTCAAAGAGCATTGTTATATTGAAACTTTTGATGGTTGGTTATTTATGACTCATAGTCAGGGGCATTACTTTAGTAGACGTTTTAGAGTTTTACAATTCCCTATTCCTGTTTGCGTCGAGGTATGCATGCATATTCAATTATTTATATTCCAAAAAGTAAAAATTGACAAATTGAAATTTATTTAAAAATAAATGATTGTATATTTTGCAACAACCACATAAAAATGGCAGTATATCAGAACCAGGTAATTAACTGCTTGTACTAATGGCATACGTGTACTTGCTTCATTTTTGAAATTATTCAAGTAACAGCAGTAGCGTACATATACTTAAGCGCCCCCCCTCAAGAAAAATTATATGTAACTATAAAAAATATATTTTCAGTATAACTCACAGTGTTATTTTTCTGGACCGTGCACTCCTTTGTGCCGCGTGGGCTGCGAGAGGTGCTATGTACGCTACTGAGTAGCAGTAATAGCTGGAGCTGAAATTTGAGTGAATTCCACGATATTTTCACAAAGGTATGCGTGCATTCCAAAACAACAATTTTTATGTGACACTAAATAATCCTAAACGTTATTCAAACTCAGATAAATATGAATTGCACTAAAAACTAACTTCTAAAAATTTTTGAAATTTTTACCACTCCTGAAAAAAAATAAAGAAAAATAACATAAATGAACAAATAAAATAAAAAAATCGGTTTTAAGTTGTGGAAAGGCATTGAAAGCGCTTGATTTAAAGCAAAAGGAGAGAAGGAACCCTATAAACCTATTTTCAAACATAAACAGCATGAATTCCGTCCGATTTGTAAGTACAAAGGCTGATCCCTCTTCAACTTCCATAGCAATTCAATTTCGTAACTTATTTACTTCACTGCAAAACAATGTACCACATTTTATAGTTTTTGCATAGGGTCAGGCATACCCCCCCCCCCCGACAGGAATACATTATGCTTATGAAAGAAAGAGTGGCAGTTTCACACTCCCGCCCCACCCCCCTCCTTCAAACCATTGGCTTGTTTACATATCCAGAATTTTAATTAAAAGTCACCCATTCCTTTTCTCAGGAAGAGAAATACAATTTTCTGAAACAATAGGCTGCAATAGTGATAATTTCACATATCACTGAAAAACAATAAACTTAAAAGTAATCTTTGACCATTCGTCCACTTATTCGAATAGGAACAGAACTGGATCTAACTTGTTCGATGGTTAAATTTTTGTTATTAGAACTGATGTAATCCCCCCCCCCCCCACAAGAAAAAAAGGCCTGGTTTTTACACTTTTGCCAATCCTGATGCCGTAGTTTGCAAACATGTAAGAAGTTCCCCAATCCCCGAAGGCAAATTCTGGCTGGCTAGTAATACAGTTACACACGTGTATGTAAGTATTTTGTTGTTGTGTTTGGTGCACTACATATGCCCCTCTACCACTCCATATTCTCTGGAAAAAATTTAAATGACGGTCTCTATGTGAATATTTTTGAATTTCAATATTTCTCCTGAGTTAAAAGTTAACATGTGCCAATTTTCCGAAAATTAGTTGTCGAAATTTAGCAGCATTATTGAGGGTGGGAGGTGAATTAAAATACATTTGAGTTCAAAATAAAGGGGAAACATTGGGAACACGAATCACGACGAACTATATCGGTTAAATCTGCTTTGCACAGCTGATTTTGATTAGTCATACTAAAATATTAGTTTTAGGTACATAAATTCACTGTCAGTCAAATTGCAATTGACAGTGAGGGGGAGCATATTTGAACCATGTTTTACATTAATGGTATTTACAACGTTTTCAATGTGAATTTTTTTTGTCTCATCATTCTCTACAAAATTTTCCGCAACCAAGATATTATATTTATTTAAGGGTCTAGATAATATTTTTCATTTACCTCTGTCAAAATACCACACAATCAAAATTATTATAACCCCGATCGTATATATTTTTAATAAAAATCCCGTTCAACACATTTAGTAATTCTTTTTCAGTTTTTAACAATAATTTTCTGTAGTGTATAATGGACTAAAATTTAACTTAATTTCATATTGAAACTTTCTTAGTTAATTTAAACAAAATAATAATGTTTGTTTACAAATAGCTACAAATGCAACATGCTATAAAATGCTACCATAACATAATGATATTCGAAGCATCATAATTTAAATTCAAAATATTTTTACTGCAATCAATCAAACTAACTGATTTAAAGTACATTTGGAATATTTTGTTTGGCCAGAATTCAGTTTGAACAATTTAGAACACCATTTTCACCAATATAAAAATCATTCCACATGCACGATAAATATGAATGCAAACAAACCCCTGAATTTAAAACATCAAGTTAAAAATATGTTCCAAGTAAAGATAACTTGCAGAACATAATGTTCTAAACTAAAATATTTTAAATGAATTACTTACGGATTAAATGACATCAACGCTGGACTTCACACAACATCATATTGCGGGTGAGATATGAAATTCCAAATTGGCAACAGTCAAAAACAACAAACGATCCTTCACACAATGTTCCGATGCACTGAAAAAGTTCCGGAGGAACCCCAATAAAATGCAAGCAAGCACTGACAGATAGTCCCAGTCCGTTTTCACTTTTTTGTTTACTTCGTTTTTTTGTTTGTCACGTAACCTGCGGTTAGAAAGGCGTCTGATCGCGGGCGCTAATCGTCAAAGAGTGAAACTTTTCGCGGCCAAAGAGCGACATGCGGCAATGCGATGAGACGCCCATTTCTGCTACCGCTCTGACGTCAGAGAAAGGGTTACCAAGATCGCGTATTGATCGCCGCTGGGATGATACTTCAAATAGAGTAGCTCTGACGCCAAGATGAAAGGAACAGATACGCAGATGAATCTCGTTGATCCGGTATCTGTTTATTCGGATTTCACACATAAAATAGAATTCATTATTTATTACAGACTTTCTCAAAGTGTGGTCCACCGGGGTCTGTTAACTCACTCCAAAGGGTCAGCAGTGCTATTCTACTAAAACGTAAAAAAACAGTTGAAATTGAAGGACGAGTATCAATATCTTTATCCAAAATGAAAACACATTTATATGGAGCAGTGGTTCCCAACCTGTGGGTCGCGACCCCAAATGGGGTAGCGAAGCATTTCTTAGGGGGTCGCGACATTATCCTTAGAGAAAAAATATATGTAATTACATGTTAAAAACCTTTTTTTAATTAAGGGAAAAAGAGAAGCACTTTTGAGTAGCATTAATACTTGAGCTCATCAGTAAACCCAGAAGCGAGTCAATGGGGATGTGTCACCCCTCCGCCTCTGACGAGAGCCCTTGACTTCTCTTACCCCCTCCCCCCCCAACAACAGCTTCTAAGATTACCTAAAAATTTAGTTTAGAAACTTCAAAATCTACAAATTTCCGCGATACAGAACTCCAATTCATTTTTCTCTAATAATCTAAAATCGTGAAACATTTTGAAACTTGGAACAATCTCGAATAATTTCGGGGGGCGGGGGGGGGGGGTGGCGCTCTATGCTCCAATCAGTGGCTTAAATAGCAGCACCTCTGGAGGGGGGCAGTGCACGAAGTTTGAGGATACGCGGGAAAAATATTTTTTATAAATAAGGGGGTGGGGGCGCTACCTAAATCTATGCATGCTACTAACTCCAACTCTTACTCTGGTCTCCCCAAACATGATTGCCTTCTTAAGAGTTAATTTTGAGAACATTTCAGAGAAGAGTTTTAGATGAATGGAGCTTTTGAATAGCAAAAGAGAAACGAGTAGAGATGCAAATCTTAGGGAACAAACCATAAATGGTTCTGGGAGTTCCAGGATCCTTTTCGATGGAACACTGCTTGGCTATTTAAGATAATTCGTCAAATTTAAATTACATCACGTAACTTCGTAACATAAACAGTATCTTGAAATACAACCTAAATTTTCGCAACAATGTCGATGAAATAAGATGCGATTTGTTAATTTGCAGTCTGAGACAGTTAAGAAAATATTGATCAGATGCTAAAATGCCGCGTCAATACACGGGAAAGTAGGCTCATTTAGTTCTTGACAGAACTTCTTGTTTGCATTAGAATTAAGGCTATAGTAGGCAAAAAAAATGCTTTTTTTCAATTATTGATCTATATGCCTAAAACTTTGTGCGCTTGTATATTTATTACATCTAAAAGCATAAAAAAACAGATTGGTGCAAAAACAATGATTTTTTTTTTTGAAACTTAAGATTTAAAAATTTGTTTAACAAAATTTCAAAATGCTCCATGCGTCACAATTTTTTTTCAAACTTTGAATTTCCACTTAATTTCCAATCATTAGGCATGATTGCATAAATCTATGCATTACGTGCAATGTTTTATGAGATAGTTTATAAAAGATGGCTAAAAATGAAAAAAATCAGCTGACAAATTCATATAAATTCTAATTTTCAGCCACCTTTTATGAACTAGCACATAATACATTGCATGTAATGCATAGGTTTATGCAATCATGCTTAAAGAAAGGAACTTAAGTGGAAATTCAAAGTTTGAAAAAAAAATTGACACATGGAGCATTTTGAAATTTTGTTAAACAAATTTTTAAATCTCAAGTTTCAAAAAAAAAAAAATATCATTGTTTTTGCACCAACCTGTTTTTTTTATGCTTTTAGATGTAGTAAATATACAAGCGCACAAAAATGTAGACATGTAGATCAATAATTGAAAAAAAAAATCATTTTTTGTGTCCGCTGTAGCCTTAATGTAGAACACTCAATTTGCGGAAGCAACTCGCAAAAACATTTTAAAACGTTGATGCTTGCATTTTGACGAGTAAAAAAAAAATAATAAACAAGGAATTCATATTTTTTTAGTGCATTTATTGCTACAAAGAAATGACACAAGATCTCACTAAAAATCTTCGTGAATTGAAAACTTTTGTATAATTAGAAAATTCAATAAGATGATATCCAGAAAAACTATTTTTAATACGCTTTTATTAGTTTCACATGTGGGTTTGTTTGTTTGTATGTATGTAACTCTGTATATAAGATAAAATTCATGCTCTTTACAAATTTAAAAGTAATATAGTTTTTCTGTTATTGATACCAAAGGCTAAACTATATTTCATGTTGATGTATTATAAGTGTATGTAAACTTAGCGGATATATTCAATAGTTTTGAAAATCAGAGTGAAATCAGTTAAAGTATCATGAATTATAGTTTAACTTGTAGTATTAATGATAGTATTAAATATAGTATACTTCCATTAATGCCTGACATTTTTTTCCCCAAAGATATTTTGTATACTGGTTACAAACAGTGTTTAATGGACAGGAAAAGTAATAAAAAGAATATCATGTAAAAAATAATTTTTTTATTGAGGAAAGAAAAATCGTCCCTTAAAAGTTACGATAGACCCCAGAGGGTACATACTTTTTTTACTAAAATTTTTTTCTGCCTACTATATAATATTTAAAAAGACATTTTATAAGAAGAAATAAAATCAGCAATGAACATAAACTGGGAAGCTGGGAATAACTTTGAAAACTTTAGCTTTTTTTCTTGAGATTGTGAACGATGTCATTTTTGATAAAGATCATATTAAAACTGCTACAGAACACACTTTACAATGGTTATGTGCTGCAATCTGTTAATAACGGATTGAAACAATAACAAGGTACTATAATTGAATACTATTATTTGGTTGAAATGTTCGTTTTGGGGAAATTCGGAGACCTTTTTTGGACCGTCACTAAAAAGGGACGCTGGGTATTAATGGGTTAGTACTATCCTACAACTGAAGGTAGTTTTATAAACTCTAAAAGCGTATTTTTTACTTTTTTTAAACCTACATTTACTTTTTTTTTAACATCAACTTTTATCCGCCACAAGAGTTACGTCACAGTTCCATCGCCAAGCGGAGAGTCGCCAACGTGGTGTTGGCGAACAACCCTTTTCTCCCGGAGCGTGGCATAGGTTTCGGTGCGGAACGACATAGATGCGATGTGGCCCATTTCTACACTTTCCCCAACATCCCGAGCCTCCTCCGACGTTTCTCCCTCCACTAAATCCCTCCTTTCACCAAACGATCGATTATTTTTACCCCTCCGGTCATCCGTTAGGCTTGTTTTGGAAAGTCGGCCGTTTTATTTGGAAACAGAAACCGAATGAAAAACGAAAATAAAATTAAATGCTTTCTCTTACACCAGCGTTTCTCAACATTTTTTGACTAACGGATTTGCAAGAATAAAAAAAATAAATATTTAACCCATTAATGCCTAGCGTCTCTTTTTAGGGACGGTCCAAAAAAGGGGTCTGAATGTCCCCCAAATGAACATTTCAACCAAATAATAGTGTTCAATGAGTACCTTGGTATTGTTTCAGTTCGTTATAAACAGATTGCAGCACATAACCATTGTAAAGTGTGTTCTGTAGCAGTTTTAAAATAGCAGTCTATCAAAAATCACATCGTTCACAATCTCAAGAAAAAAAGCTAAGTTTTCAAAGTTATTCCCAGCTTCCCAGTTTATGTTAATTGTTGATTTTATTTATTCTTATAAAATATCTTTTTAAGTATTATATCGTAGGCAGAAAAAAATTTTATCAAAAAAAGTATGTACCCTCTGGGGTCTATCGTAACTTTTAAGGGACCATTTTTCTTTCCTTAATAAAAAAATTATTTTTACATGAGATTTTTTTTATTATTTTTCCTGTCCATTAAACACTGTTTGTAACCAGTATACAAAATATCTTTGGGAAAAACAATGTCAGGTATTAATGGGTTAAAACAATAATAAATAAATAAATAAACTTCAAAAAATTTAGGACCTCTAAGGGCTTTTTCCTCTTTTTTCCTTTCTTTTTTTGTCTTCTTCGAAAAAATTGTACTAGGTTACTGTTACATAAGTTAGTCAGAAGATTTTTAAAATAACTTTGATTTTTAATGTAAAGATAAATTTTACTATGCAAAAGTTAATAAATCCTTGAAAAAGATCACAGAAAATCATGAAGAGTAATCACAAAAGTAATGCTAGAAATATTTTATGAAATGAAGGGTCAGGGGTAAAAACCACGGTAGTCCACTTTTTGTTGAATTTAAACTGATGCTACCACCCGTTAGAAAAATAAGTGTAATTTCGTTTAGTGTATGCAATATTCGTGAAAAAACACTGTAGTCCATGTATTATTGTCATTTTAGAACAAGTATACTGGGGAAGTTTATGAGTTCGTAAAGTTTAAATTTCGTTTTTCTCAAAATGAATCAAATGTGACTACCGTGGTTTTTCCCCCTGACCCTTCAAATGCCAATATAGTGGAGCAGGGGGATTTTCGCGAAAAAAATCTCTTTGCAAGTTTTTTTTTGGAAAAATATTTCAGGGTTCTTATGCCAATTTCTTCAATGAGTTTGTTCAAATTTTTACTCCTCATTATTATGATAATCTAAAAAATCAAAAGAGCATTACTTTCGGTCAAGTGTGGGAAATGCAGCGGCATCTAACTTTTCTCCCGACACAGCAGGAATACGCACGACAAATGGGTCGAATCATAAAATTAATAGGCATTATGAAGTGTTTTTGTCGGATTTATTTTCACACACACAAAAAAAAAAAAAAAAAAAACATGCTTATGTTGCTGCACGTTTCATTACTGTATTTACCCGGTCACACTTTTTTTTTTTTCAAAAATACGCCATCCCTTTGTGCATATTCAACAATGTTAAATTTAACAAATTACGGGATGACGTATGTGAAAGGTACAAAACAACCCTAAATGGGTAAACATTCAATTTGGTACATACATCAGAAAAATAATTTTGGTTAATAATAAATAAAAATAAAAATATAAGTAAAATATTTACATAATGGTAATGGAAACAATAAATAAATAAATAAATAAAATAAATGAAAAAAGTTTTTAAAGGAATAAATAATAAATATATAAATACCAAAACTAAATGAAAAAAAAAAAAAAAAAAAAAAAAATATATATATATATATATATATATATATATATATATATATATATATATATATATATATATATATAACATTATAATTAAAGAAAAAAAAGAAATGTTGATAATTTAATAAATAAATAGCATAAAGAACAAGAAAAAGGTGCAGTTAATAGTATTGACGTTAAGAAAAAAAAATAAATAAAAATAAAAATTATCCAAAAAAAAAATAATTACCCGGTCACACTTAAAAACAATGGCCGCAGGTAAAGTACGATACAGTACCAGTTCTTTCACTGCCTCTGTACTGCTCGTGCAGGGAAAACCAAAAGCCTCTCCCCTTGATTCTGTGCAAGTTCTTTCTCGGCCTCTGCAACTGCTCGTGCAGGAAAAACAACCTGTCTCTCTTCTTGATTCTGTACACGTATTTTCTCTGCCTCTATACTTTTCGTGCAGGAAAAACAACCCATCTCTCTTCTTGATTCTGTATAAATATTTTCTCTGCCTCTGTACTACTCATGCGGGAAAAACTGCCTGCAACTCCTCCTGATTCTGTACAAGTTCTTTCTCTGCCTCTGTACCGCTCACGCAGAATAAACAACCTGCCTCCTCTTGGTGGGCCGTGGTAGCCCGATCGGTAAAGCGTCGGACTCGTGACCGGAGGGACCCGGGTTCGATCCCAGCCGATCAAAGATCCACCGTCTTGATTAATGGTGGCTGGGGGACGCTAAAAATGTCTTGGTCACAAAGTCCTCCAAGTGAAACGATACCTTAGGGGGATGCTGGGCCAAGGGTTTGCTCGACACTTGGCTCTGGTTCAAAAAAAAAAAAAAAAAAAAACGTGCAGAGCGCTCTTCAAGGCCCTATACCGGTTAAACCACTAGTTGTGGTAGGTACGGGGGACCCTGGAGTGTGTGATGTCTCTTCTTGGTTCTGTACAAGTTCTTCCTCTGCTTTTGTACTGCTTATGCTGGATAAAAATCTGTGTCTCTCCTCTTGATTCTGTACAAGTTATTTCTCTGTCTTTGTACTACTAATGCAGGGTAAATAACCTGTCTCTCTTCTTGATTCTGTACAAGATCTTTCTCTGCCTCCGTACTGTTCATGCAGGGTAAACAACTTTGTCGCTCGTCTGGTATCGGGGACAAGTCCTTCTCCTGTCATTTCGAGAAGTCGGTGCTGCCAATGAATTTGCATCCGTCATAAAGATTATATTCACAGTGTATACCGTCATGGTATTGTTGTTTCTTATCAATCTTAAGTGACAGGAATGCGTAATCTGAAAAATTTTGAATTTAGATGAAGTTTTTCTTTTTAAGTTCATACATTCGTTTTTCCAGAAAAAAAAAGTGATTTTACACTTAAAAAAAATTAAAATGTAAAATTTGCTAGAATTAAGCCTTGAGTGAGCACAAACCGCAGACAATTTGTAATCATGACTAAGGAGCCGTGGCAGACTCTGAGCCCAAGTTTGTAATTTTAGATACTTTAAGACACTCATTATTACAAATGGTGCATTTACAAATATCCCCCAGGGCACTAGTTTCCCTTTTTTTCCTTAAGAATGTTAAAACAGTGGACTGTTTATTATTTATATATTTACTAATGTCCAATAAAAACACACATACATAAACGCATTTTTATTACGCCCAGGTTTTATTTTTGTCCGCGGACTTTCGTAAATCAAAGATTTCATCAAGAAAATTTTCGCATTGGCTAAACGAAAATCACGTATTCGTCCTTGGTTGTATAAAAGCTGAAGAAGCCTTGTTTATGCCGCAAAATATATTTTTTACGACGCTTCTAATGGACGAATAAAAAAAAATGGCAAAGGTGTCCAACGTCGCACAATAGCCCAATAAATATGTTCGGTCGCCAATTAGAGCAACCTCGCGCACTAAATCACCGCGCCGAGAACAATTCTAAGCATTCGGCGGAAAATTCGTCCCCCGCTTCCTTCGATATTTGTTACCTCGCGAATGGCAACAAATGACAAAAAAATAATGGCAGGAATAAATAAGAAGGCGGGAGCGAAACAGCATAAAAATGGGAGACAGGAATTCTGAAGAAAAGAAAGGCACCATCAAGTGTGTCTTGTGCTTTTTTTTTTTTGATATTTTGATATAGAAGCTATCAGGTAGCAGGGAGAATGATTGATGCCCGGCCTCTTGTCTGGCTGTAATGAAATAGAAATTGCGCTGTTATGTGGTTTAGAACGTACGACCATGTTGCTGTTGCACTTTATCTCCGTTGCGCCATAACCCCGCCGTGAACAAGAGCAATTATTATTATTTTTATCTTTTTTTTGAGATTTCATCCACAATGATAAATAGAGCGCTAATGCCTCAAAAAAAAAAGAAGGAGTCTCAAGAATCAGCCTTATTTTAGCCATGAAATTACCCCGAGCTCAGAGGTATAGTTCCATGTTGACAAAAGCACCAGTTTTTTTTTATAAACAAAACTAACCATTAAGACTCCCAATATGTTTTATTCCTGCTTCATTCACGAACAGACGTACACATACGTCCTTTGTCTATTGCTAAACCAAAATAATAATAATAATAACTTAAAGTATAAAAAGTATTTAAAAAATAAATAATAAAAATAAAAATATTAGTATTATTTATTAATAAAACTATTAAACTATAAATTATTATTTAATTTTAATAAATCACTTTAATGTCCTCGTGAGTGATTTAGAACGTACGACCATGTTGTGCGTAATCTGTATCTCTGATGTACAAACACTCCGTCGCGAACAAGACCAATTATTATTATTAATATATTTTTTTTTGGAGATTTCATCCACAATGATAAATAGAGCGCCCGCAGACCATTTAAGAAAGTAATGAAAAAATAAAAATAATGCTTCACCATAGTCATCACAATAATACAGATTTCTTTTGTTCGTAAAGTAACCTCGTGCTCATTGGCAGAAGGCATAAGAGTAATTCAGTTTTAATATACATATCCATTTTTGCACAAAAATACATATTAAAGAATCTAAATAGTATATCTGATTCTTGTTTCATTGCAGGAACAGATGTACAGATACGTCCATCACTGAGCCGAATAAAAATTAATTAGAATGTATAAAAAATATTAAAATAATTAATAATAAAAAAGAACATTAATATTATTTAATAATTCAAGAATTAAAGTATAAATTAAAATATGAATAATTATTTTATTTAAATAAATTGCGCTGTTATGTCACCGTGAGGGATTTAAAACGCACGGTTGCTCTTGCTATATTTCTTGCGCCATAACTCCGTCGTGAACAAGAGCGATTATTTTTTTGGAGGTTTCATCCACAATAATAGATAGAGTGCTTGCAGACCATTTAGGGAAATGATAAAAAATAAAAATAAAAATAATACTTACCATAGTCATCTTAAAATTGCCGCAGAAGAAGGAAGGAGTTCTAAGAAACAGCTTAATTTTGTTCCTGAAACTACACCCCAGCTCACTCACAAAAGTACAATTATTTTAATAGACGTATTTCAAGTGCAGACATTCTGACTACTGTTCTGTTTTCAGGTCTGAGCGTATCACAATCGAGAAAAGCCTTGCGTTTGTTGAAGGAATTACTGACCCAACTTTCAACTTTATGAATGCTCATTGCTCACTGAGAGTAGATTCTCAATTCGACATTAGCGTTCGGAGGGAAATTGGTGACAGAGCTGGGGTGTCCATCTTTGCTCTATTCGGGACACTCTCTAGCAAGTTTGAAGGTCATGTCCATGGGTATCATAGTCTCTGATTTAAGAGGGGATCCTTTTTATGGGCATATTTTCTTACTTTTTTATAATTTTAGGTGCTTTTCCTCAAAAGAATATTGCTGATCCAATGGCACATTTCCAAAATGTACGGAACTCTCGCAGAGGGACCTCTTGCAACATTTTTAAATAAACGAAGTCGCTCAAATGAACGAGCTCAATGAACGAGTAAAAGAATGAACTTTCCGTTAATAAACAAATCATTAATGACATTGCTCATCTCCAGATTTAACTTTTAAGTCGATTTTTTTCTTGTAGATGGGGCATTTCACGGTATTTGTGACATAGTGGTGTCCATAACAAAACTTTTTTAAAGTTTAAAATTTTTATATATATTGAAAAAGTACATTCTAAACTATATGAGTATCATATTGTTTTCATAGTTCACTTTTTGTAATGTTTGTAATTGACACACAGAACATTGAAAATGCAATTTTCACTGTTACGGACTCTACATTGAATTTTTCTTTAAATCTGGCTTAAACCGAGCCGATTTTTAAGCCAAAACTGGTACTTGAGAGAGATAAAGTAAAGGCTCACCTCTCTAACATAACTAACAATTTTAATCAAGAAGTGCGTTCTATAAAAAATTATGGATTATGAAAATGATGACTGTAGAGTCCGTAACAATAATTGGAATAAAAGTTTAGTTTTTAAAGAAAAATTCAATGTAGAGTCCGTAACGGTTAAAATTGCATTTTCAATGTTCTGAGTGCAATTACAAACATTACATAAAGTGAACTATGAAAACAATATGATATTCATATACTTTAGAATGTACTTTGATAATATATATAAAAATGTTTAACTTTTAAAAAGTTTTGTCACCCCTATATCACAAATACCGTGAAATGCCCAGATGCACTGTAAAAAATGAATGTTGTTTTTACAGTATTATGCAGCTAATTTTACAGTAATAAACCAAAATTGCTATATTTTTACAGTACTAAACTGTAAAATTGTTAAATTTGCAGTTATAAACTGTAAAATTGCTAATTTAACAGTTTATTACAGTGAATTTTACAGTTTTAAACTGGAACCTCTGCTGCCAGTATTATACTGTTGTTTTTTCAGTCTGATACAGCTAAATTTTGCGGCAATAAACTAAAATTGTCAACTTTACAGTAAGAAATTGTAAAATTGCTAGTTTTACAGTTTATTACTATGCACTTTATGGGTTTAAATTGGAACCTCGGCGGCCTGTATTATACTGTAAAAAGAACAGTTCATTTTTCGCACAGTGTAATTTTTATACATCTTGCGCTATGAAATGACTTCAATTTTCGCAACTTGAGCTACGGATTTGGTGTTTGGGTCATTTTCATTTTTCGGTGCCATTTGCTGTCCGCCAAAAAAATATTTTTAAAAAAAATTTTGAGTAACTTAAAATAAATTTACTTTTTGGTTTGTTTATTAGCAGACAATTTCCAGTACAGGCATTATAATTTTTAATAATGTTTTTTGTTAAGAAAATGGGTTTTTTAGGAATGAGTTGAAGAGGAACGAAAAATACAGCTGTCCAAAAAATAAAGACTGAAGTTGAACAACAAGAATTTGAATTTAGTAGTCAAATTTTCCACTCTGCCATATTTTGCAATCATGCTTCATACTTTAAATTACATTTTAATAAAGTTAATTTGAATAAAAGTGAAAATTTTAATTTTTTAACTAATATCAAAGAGTTGTCCAGAAATTAATGTCATGTCTGTTACCATACACATTTTTACAATTTTTAAACCTTGTGCATTGAATTCTGGAATGACAACACTTCTATAGTACTGAAGCACATGGAAACAAGAAATAGCAACAGTCATTTTGAATGTTCAGTTTTCTTTAAAGGAAGCAGAAGTATTTTATTTGTTTGTATATTTTTATTATGTCATGTCTGTTACCTTAATTACTTGCATAAAATATTTTTTTTAATTAATTATTTCAGCTAGATAATTTAGTTTAGTGGGATTGTACTCTAAATCAAGTAGAATTTTTAATAATTTTGTAGAATTTTTTCCCCCATAATTTTTTTTTTCTTAAAATGTCATGTCTGTTACTTGTCATGTCTGTTACCATATTTAGTAACAGACATGACAAATCAGACATGAAAATTTTTTCAAGAGAAAATGTACGAAAATTATTAAAATAGTGTAATATAAGTATGTTTGATTAATTATTTTCCAGAATTATACTTGATCCATAGATTTTTTTTTACACATTTCAAATTTTCAAATGACACCCAATTTTGAAAATGACCCGTTTCTCAAATTTTGATGTCCTGGGCCGTGCCTTATGTGCTATACCTTAATACCCCCCCCTCCACTACCCCTCCCTCAAAATAAAAGTAATAATGAGCTTTCGGTCACTCTTGATACTAATTCGTCGTCAACTCGGAAGGAGTTAGAACTTTCCATTGATAAACGAATCATTAAAGACAATGCTCATCTCTAGATTTAACCTTTAAGTTGATTTTTTTTCTTGTCGATGTAATGTTTACATCTTGCGCTATGAAATAACTCCAATTTTCGCAGCTTGAGGAACGGATTTGGTGTTCTCCAAATTTTGATGTCCTAGGCCGGGCCTTATGTGCTATATACTATACTGCAGAAAATAAACCGTTGTTTTTGCAGTATAATACTGACAGCAGAGGCTTCAGTTTAAAACTGTAAAATGCACGGAAATAAACTGTAATTTAGCTGATTTTGCAGTTTATGACTGTAAAGCAGAAATGTTAGTTTATTGCCACAATTTTACAGTTTATTCCCACAAATTTAGCTGTATTATACTGTATGGCAGCAGTGGTTCCAGTTTAAAACTGTAACATATATAAAAATAAACTGCAAAATTAGCGATTTTACAGTTTACTACTGTAAATCAACAATTTTGTAGTTTAATAGTGTGAAATTAGCAATTTTACAGTTTTTTACTGTAAAATTAGCAAATTGTACAGTTCGTTACCGTAAAATTGGCTGTATTTTATCATAAAAATACCATCTATATTTTAGAGTGTACCTTAATGTCTCCTTTCTACCTCCTTCCCCGAAATAAAACGCTGAAATGATGCCCTTTCGGTCACTCCCGATACTAATCCGTCGTCGGCTCGGAAGGAGTCAGAGCGCATCGATGACTCAAGGAATATCGGGGTCGACATTGATGCCGATGCATCTGGGTCGGTGAGAGGGTTTCTCGACCCTTTCGGACTCGATCGACCAAGACCGACCGAGCGTCCGAGAAAGAGCACACACTTAACCACCCCTCCACTAATTGGTGGATCCGGCACCGGCGAAGAGACCTTGCTTTGTTACTAACTTTCGGAGAGATTCCACAGAGAAAGATGTGAGAAAAGTGGATCAACCGAGGAAAAGAAGATGTTCCATTAGATATGCCACTCTTTAAAGAAATGCTGACCGCTACTCATACTATGAGTTGCTGACGGACTTTTTTTCAGCTATATTTATCTCGTCCTTTCATTTGTTTACAATCGTTTTGAGGCTTCTCAGCTCGTTTTGTTGTCGAAATTGAGATTAAAACTCGACGCTCATTTACAATTAAGCGAGCCTACTTTCTCATATGGGAACGTATTGTCTGTCTAATGACACAAGGTCTTTGATTCTTTGCGACCTCTTATGCTATTTTTCATAGTTGGAAGTACTTGTTTGAGACAAAAATCAAACTTTCATACAAAACCTAAAGTATGAGTAAAAATTAGCATATTTAATTAATAGCCAGTAGCTGTTAGTCACTGGTTATCCACTCATTTTATTAATGGCGTTTTCTTAGTGAACGGCTTACTATCTGTAGACTCTTTTTTAGTATAAAACTTAAATAATTTAGCTTATTATTATTAACAATCAGTTTAATTTAATGAATTACAGTTATTATCAATAAGTATTACATTTTATAAAGAGTCTTATTTTGAAGATCACGCATCAATAGGAAATTTTTTTTTATCCTGAGCAAAGAATATAGTGGGTTAGCAAGGGAAATAACCAGGGATGCGAAGTCGTGGGGTCAGAGTCAGACAGTTTTTAGGGTAAAGGAGTTGAAGTTGGGAACAAAAGATTTAAAATTCCCAGAGTCGGAGTTGAAATCGGTCAGCAACTCTACCAGGGCTATCGAGTAAGAATCGAAGGCTCTAAAATTCCAAAAGTTGGAGTCGGCGTGAGTCATTTTCCCTCTATGACTCCGTAACCCTGGAAATAACATGGGACCATAAAATTACTGAAAGATACACTGCAAAAAATGAATGACGTTTTTAACAGTATAATACAGCTAATTTTATAGTAATGTTACAGTAATAAACTGTAAAATTGCTAATTTTACAGCAATGAACTGTAAAATTGCTAGTTTTACAGTAATAAACTAAAATTTTAGTTCAACAGTTTATTACAGTGCATTTTGCAGTTTCAAACTGGAACCACTGCTGCCAGCATTATACTGTTGTTTTTACAGTATAATACAGCTAATTTTGTGGTAATAAACTAAAGTTTCTAATTTTACTGTACTAAATACGAGGCGCGTTCAAAAAGTAAGGACCGTTTGCTTATATTTTAATAATGGCTCTTCGGAGCACAGTTTAATCTCTGCAACACCATCATTTGATTCATTGCGAAGCTACAGCATCATTTGTTTTGGTTCTGAAGTCCTTTTGTTGTCCGTGGATGCAGGGAATAATGGCCGCGAAAATCGTTGATCCCGCCCAGTGGCGTATCCAGGGGGGGGGGGTGCCAAGGGACCAATGCACCCCCCAAGATTTTGTAAGACTATAAAAAATGGTGGCACCGAATTTTGAAAAAACATGTAACCTTCATGTAAATATGCTTCAGGTTTTTTGAATGAAAAATACTTTATGGACACTGAAATATTGTCATATTATTTTCTGTTTTCGACAATAAGAAGCAAAAGTAATTGTTATTCTGTAATTGTGGAAATGTAAGAGGAAAATGAGCGATGTACCTGCGCCTTATTGTTCTTGCATGATATTCATTTTTGTGGGGAAAAAAAAATCTTTGAGCAACGTTCAATACAAAAAATTAAATCGAAATTCTGCGTTTTTAAAGTTTCACCACATTTCTTGATTTTTTTCCTTTCTCATCACAGTGCCGATGTTCGATGTGCACCCCCAAAAATCAATTCCTGGATACGCCACTGATCCCGCCAACTTTGAAGTGCGTTCTCTGATTCTTTTCTTATGTGCAAAAGGATCGTTGGCTACTGAAATTCATCGGGAATTATGCCTGGTTTATAAACCTACAGTTATGAGTAACGGAAAGGTTACACAATTTTAAAAATGGAAGAACAAATGTCTTTGACGAAGAGCGGAGTGGTTAGACCCAGTATCCAGACTGATGAAATCGTTTCACAAGTGAACCAAGCACTGTGATCTGATCGTCGATTGACGATTAGTTGGCCTAGCTGAAGAATTTCCTCAACTTGAACGCACTACTGTTAAAAAATTGTTGTTGGTTGTTACATAAACAAATTGAGACGTGCAATCTAAAGCAAACTCCGCGGTAAACTGTCATCTGGCATAATCTTCCTTTACGATATCGCGCGTTCTCACACTGCTGCAAAAACCAAGAAGAAAATTCAAGATTTTTGTTGGGATTTTTTTGACCATCCACCGTACATTCCCGACATTGCACCTGAGCGACTACTTCCTCTTCTTGCACTTTAAACAGTGGCTCAATGGAAAAAGTTTTGAAACCGAAGAGGGACTCAAAATCGCCGTTGTCAACTGGTTCAACTCTCAGGCGGCAAACTTTTATGCAGAGGGGTTAAAAAAGCTGGTGCAGCGGTACGAAAAATGCTTAGAAGTGAACGGCGATTATGTAGAGAAGTGAAGAAAGTTTGTAGGGGAAGACCGCCTATATTGGACCACTGCTTAAATTGGACTTCGGGCTTAAAATCTAGTACAGAGATCTATGCTACACTTTAACGGTAGAAATATAAAGTTTTAGGAATAAAATCAATGTGTATGAAGTTTTACCAGTCTTCGAACTGCGTAGCGTGAGTTACATCATGATTTATGTTGAAAACGTGTATGATCTTATTTCGCGGACTTGTATCTAGTAAGATAGTACTAAATCTTGTAAACTGAGGTAAACTGCTGTTATACCATGATGATCTGTGTTTAATAAGGATTACATACATGTATTAACATGCGCGATTGTGATTATTTTTGACAGAGCAATAAGCTGAAGAATAAAAAATGGCGTGTTTTCCTTTATTGGACCGAAAAAAATTTCCTATATTGGACCGGTGGTCCAATTTAAGAATATGATTTTAAACAAGACTTTTTATTAATCGTAACGTAAAATAAGTGACTCATATGATTTAATAGCGTAGCTAAAAATATTTTAAAGATACTTTAACACCGATTCACGATATTCATTTAAACTTTTTCATCAAGCACATTTTCTAGAAGCTGCAACTTCTTAAAATGTATGTTGTTTTTTCTCTCCATCCATTAAGCTGCCGTTTCAGAAACATAGTTATTAACTGAAATAAAATTTGTGCTGGTTTACCGAGAGAAAAATATGAAATTCTTCGGTATGTTCGAAAAGATTTTAAAAAGAAACAATTTACATGCTACTAAAATGTTCAATGTAGATGAAGCTGGTCTTTTCACTGTCCAAGAGCCCCAAAATATATTGCTGTATAAAGGTAAATACCAGGTTGGAGCAGTAATGAGTGGTGAACGCGGTGGAAACATTCTGGCTATTTGCTGCATAAGTGCAACGGAATTGCTAGCCCCCCTTCCCATGTTTATTTTCAAACGATTACGTTCCATGTATGATATTATCATAAAAATATCCCCTGGTGTGCAATATTCTCTTTGAAAAAAAAAGGTTGGATCATAAACGATAATCCACACCCTGATACAACATTTCATTAAAACCGTTAGGCCAAGCAATGTTAAAAGATTGTCTTTCTATTAATGAATAGACACAGCACTTACATAAAGAACATTGATCAATAAACTTGGCTAACGAGAACGATATAATAATGCTTTCTCTTTAAGCACACCATGCACGTTGATGTGATCTTTATTCAGTCTCTGTCTAGATATTTTAATCGAGCATGTGATACATGGATGCGAGAACATCCAATGAGATCCATTACCTAATATCGCAGAGGAGAACTGTTTGATAACTCTTATGGTCAAACCGCAATCAAAGCCATGGCAAATGCAATGAGGTGATTCTAAAGAACAGGAGTTTGGCCTGTTAATTGATATGTGTTTAATGACATTGACTTGGCTGGAGCAGAGTTAGAGGTAAGTAGTCCAGATAAAACAACTCAATGTGAACACGCTACATGTTCGGTGTAAGTTGTACACCATGTACAACAACTAGCTACGCCTTCAATTAGTACATGTTCAGCAGAATCAGAGGATCAAAACATGATTGTCAACTCTAACTATGATTTTGTAAAACCGGCTCACATATCACCTTTGCCCAAAAAATGGAACCAAAAGGAAGGCTATCTCAGCAATCATTCTAACGCCATATGAAAGAAGCATAGAACAGAAAAAGTCACACAAGAAGAAGCAAGAAACTGTACAAAACCATTGTTATTGCAATATTTGCCATAAAGATAAAGTGTAAAACATGATTAAGTGCATGAAATGCCATCGTTGAGTTTATCCACACTGCCCAAGTGAGACCAAAGCAAAAGAAATTCTATTGCA
The DNA here is from genome assembly GCA_038373865.1 of Uloborus plumipes. Taxonomy (NCBI): domain Eukaryota; kingdom Metazoa; phylum Arthropoda; class Arachnida; order Araneae; family Uloboridae; genus Uloborus; species Uloborus plumipes. The sequence continues at coordinate 87,147 of JAXGGA010001164.1, forward strand.
AATACTGGAAAAAAGATGTATAGCTCAAATATAAATAATTCTATGATTTAATGGCACGGTCCAATTTAGGAAGCGCATGGTTCAATGTAGGCGCATATATTCTTAAATTGGACTTTTACAACTTTTTATAAAATATTTTTTTAAAAAATAACTTTCATATTTTCAGAAAATATAAACTCCTAGGGCGGTTCCTGATTAAATTTAGCTTACGATGCCCTATTTTGTATTTTTGTTTCGCTTCACATTGAGCGACACAGGCCTTCTGTTCTTAGGGGGTCCAATATAGGCGGTCTTCCCCTACCTTACTAAATATGACAATAAAATTTGTTTCTTATGAGTATATGTTTTTCTGTGACCAAACGGCCCTTACTTTTTGAACGAGCCTCGTAGTAAAATTGCTAGTTTTACAGTAAGAAACTGTAAAACTGCTAGTTTTACAGTTTATTACTAACTGTGCATTTTACAGTTTTAACTGAAACGTCGTCTTTCAGTATTATATTGTGAAAACAACAGTTCCGTTTTTGCAGTGTAGTGCAATGGAGGGTGGCCACCGCAGTGACGGCCTGAAGTGCAAAAGAATGATTACAGATTAACTGGATCGACAATATAAATTGTATTTCATGGCTTTGGAAAATATGGAGTAGTAGAGAAACACACACACGCACAGAGAGAGAGAGAGAGAGAGTAGAGAACTACATAAAATGGAGAAACACGAAGAGAGAAGAAAGAAAGAGCAATGATTTCTTTCAGTAAATCAATCAAAGACTAAAATAGAGAAAGAAACGCACACATGCTGTTTATATTAGCATGAAAACTGACCCCCTATTACAGTGGTGAAGGTTTTTATAGAAGTGGTACGTTAAAAGTTTTTGCATTTTAAGAGTGATAATTAACTATAAAAAGCAATTTCACTCATTTGCATTACAAGAATGAATGTTAAAAGCTGTGTTCAAGGGCACAACAAGGGGCTCGTAACTTTCCAGAACTCATGGCGTTTCATCTATGTTTCCAAGCTCATTATCTTAATATGCATAGATGGGAGGACTGTCAGCATCAATCCCCCAGATGCAAATTTCGGTTGTGACAGTGACTGATGATCTCATAATCTTTTTTGACAACGCCCTTCCGACTCAGCATGTACTCCAACTAAATTTCTGGTATCTTATAATAATCAAATCAACCCCAAATCCACAATACTGCTTCAAGAATTTAGATATTCACTTTTAAAACGATATCATTAACCAGTGAGAAGCAAAGACCCCCCCCCCCCGAAAGGCAGAGTGAAAGTAAGGCCTTTTCCAAGTCCATACCTTTTCCTTGCCCATTGACAACACGAGTGGGTAATAGGGTGGGGCGAAAAATAAAAAGTTTTTCAGATCAACTTCTAATAGTTCCCAAAAGTTGTCTTTGGTGATAGTTAGCTTTGGTGCAAAATTTGAGAAAAATCGGTTAATATCTTCAGGGGCGCTGCGATCGCAAAATTTTACCATAGCTTTGTTATGGATTTTATGGTTAAAATATCAAAAAGAATGCCTTTAGCTAGTCTCTTTGCGTTTTTTTTACTCAAAAGATGTTTTCATGCATTAAAAGCATATGAAATGACTCACAAACATTATTTTATATGATATATTTACATTTCAAAAAAAATCACTTTTTTCACGTTTTTGTTTCTTTTTAAATGCTTGAAATATAAATATATCATATAAAATAATTTTTTGTGAGTTATTTCATATGCTTTGAATGCATGAATATATCTTATGAGTAAAAAAAAAAATGCAATGAGATTAGCTAACGGCATTGTTTTTCATATTTTAACCATAAAATCCCGATAAAAGCTATGATAAAACTTTGCGATCGCAGCGCCCCCTGAAGATATGAACCGATTTTTCTCAAATTTTGCACAAAAGCTAACTCACCAAAGACAACTTTTGGCAACTATTAGAAGTTGATCTGAAAAACTTTTTATTTTTCGCCCCACCCTAGTGGGTAATCGTATTAGAGTCTTCAGCACAGCTCTTCAAGAAATTTAATCTTGAAAGAGAAACCCACAAAAATATCGATTGTGACAAAACGTTCTTTATTTATTTTATGGCTGTTATTCACGTAAGTATTCCTCTTTAAATGCTTACTATTATTATTGTTATTTGTCATTTATGCATAGTAAACTTTTGCTGGGTTTATTTCCTCCATATTTTTGAATTGCGTTTAATGAAACTATCATTCAATTCACAAATAAATAGAAAAACAGCTTTTTTTGCAATACCATAACACTGTTTCAAGATTTTGGAGAATGTTTACTTCCGAGACAAAACTTTCATTCGAAACATAATTTCAGAGCCATCAAATCAACCCTAACTTCACAATACTGTTTTAACAATTTGGAAGAACCTCACTCTTGAAGCAATATTATCAACCCAGCGAAAGGCAAAGACCCCTCCCGAAGGTCATTGTGAAGGTTAAGGTTCTGTCCATCCCTCCAACTCACACCTATTGACCACACGAGCGCGCAAATCGTGACGGACCATCGCTCTGGAGCAGTGGCCTCAAAAAAAAAAAAAAATTCTTCTCTGCTGAAGGAAAAAGAAAAAGAATCTTAATCAAAGTCCCCGAGGTGTAAAAGAAGGTCAACAGAAACTTTTTCTGCAGCTTTCCTTTTGTGCATCTCAACCCTTTTTCTCTCCGACCCACATGCCAGGTGACCTTGTTTCGCGCCCCAAAACAGTCGTTCTTCTTCCGACGGAGCCACCTGACCACTCTTATCTTCCTGATGGCTTTTGATAAATGTGGAATCAATCATTCCCTCAAGCGAAACCGAGAGGCTTAATACCGATCTCTGGTGGCTTCTTTTTTTTTTTTTGTTTTTTGTTTTTGTCGTGAAAGAAAAGGATGAACCGACTTGGATTTTTTTTGTCGTGTACTTTTATTTGGTAGAATAATGTACCATTTCGTCGAGCGTATTTTCGCTTGAAAGATACAGAGAGAAAAAAAAAGTATTGCTCTGTTTTGGAAAAATCGATTATTCATGGAGTGTGAATTTTTTAAGCAATGACAAATTGCTGCACTGTAAAAAAATGAATGTTGTTTTTACAGTATAATTCAGCTAATTTTATGGTAATAAACTGTAAAAATTGCTAATTTTACAGTAATAAGCTGTAAAATTTTAAATTTTACAGTAATAAGCTGTAAAATTTTTAATTTTACAGTACTAAACTGTAAAATTGCTAATTTCACTGTTTATTACCGTACACTTTACAGTTTTAAACTGGAACCTGGGCTGCCAATATTATACTCTTGTTTTTGAAGTATAATATTGCTAAATTTTATGCAATAAACTGTAAAATTGCTAACTTTACAGTAATACACCGTAAAACTGCTAGTATTACACTTTATTACTTTGAATTTCACAGTTTTAAATTGGAACCTCAGCTGTAAGTATTATACTGTAAAAACAACAGTTTATTTTTTGCAGTGCAGTATTTGTTTTCTTTTCAGACCTCAGACATCGTGTCGTCTTTTTTTCATAGTGGACTCGAAGTCTGCAATAGGGCGTCCTGATGCGCCACCTCCCGGGACGTGCACCAACCCCTGCTGTTTTGCCATCATGCTGAACATAGTGGCTCCCATGTCCTGCAGGGTGGCGAAGGAGCACACCCACACACACATAGCAACACAAACACACACACACTTATCGTATCTCGTCATTACGAAAAACATAATTATAATTCAAGGTGTTAAAATTCAAATCACTATCATTATTTTTTTTACATCCTTGAGGACATATATTAAACCAGGTCCCTAGTATTCACTTTAGTGGTATGAAATAATAATAATAACAATAAAACAAAATGATAAAAACAAATAAAATTTTGAATCAAATGTGGCAGTGAGAAAAGCGAAAATGGAAGTAACGATGGTAGACTTTTCAAAACTTTGAGAAAAACGAGTACAACGTTCAAAGTCTAGGTACGCTTTCATTGAAACGATTTTCTAAATCGTTCTGCATATAAGCACATACCAAGGCTACTAGTTCTATGTCACACACCAAAACAGAGGAGAGTTTCCTCTACCCCTTGTCCTAGTTATCCCCAAAATCGTAACTTTGGCATTAATTACATTAGTTACTCTTAGTTTCTAAAAGTTTCAAATATTTTCGGTACTAGTGTTTAATCGGTGATTTCCGTTCCCCTTTTTCACCCGAGAGCCCTTACATTAAAGTGATTTTCACAGACCAGATCACATACAAAATTAATTTTGTTTCTATAAATAATAGCAAAAATATGGGAAAGGGGGGGGAGATTACAAACCAGGAATTATTGGCATCATTGAATCTAACAAAACAAATCTAATTGGAAAATAATGCTGGAGCATGAATCTCAATTTTTTTACTAATGCCAGATAGAAGAGCTTACGAATTATTGTCTGAAATGAATTTTTATAAAGTATAAAACTCATGCCCGCATATATAGAAAACGCGTCATTCATATATATTCATACATTCCCTTTTCTAAGGCTAAACGCAAGAAAAAAACAAGTAAGGAAGGAAAAACTTTTATTCTAAAACAAAACTCTATTCAGAAAGGATTAACGAATGGACTTAATCTGACTGCTTTCCCTAAATGCAGAAGAAGTATTTAAAATTTGTTAAAAATAGTACTGCAGGGTCTTCCTTCATTTCTGTTTTTTCAACAGGGCTCTTCATGAAATCCACGATCAAAGAAACGGACAAAACTCACAAAAATCTCAATTTAAACAGAACAACCTTTCTTTTTTCAATAGCTTTCATTCACGTAAATATTCTCCTTAAAATGCTCAAATAATTTAAAATTATTTTTGTGTTGTTAACTTAAGATGGTTTAATTTCTTCCGGATTTTTGAAGAAGCTATCAGTTTATTCACAAACATGAATAAAGAAAAGAAAATTTTGCTCGCATTTTTTTTATAATTACGGTAAAAATGCAAAAAAAAAAAAAAAAATCTACATACCCTTGTTTTGTATGAAGAGCTACCGAAATACTTTGAGATAAATATATTTGAAAGAAGGGGTGCTTATTTTCCCCCAAAACGATGAAGGATCGCACCATAAATGCTACAAAGTTTTCCAACAACGAGAACCCCTCCCCAAAAACAAGAGACGTAGCCCCTAAAAAACCCCTAAAATATTAATAGCACCATGCCTCCCCCCTTCTTGTGGACGCCTCCGAAAAAGGAAATACAAGGCAAATTAACCTCTCAATTGTCTCAAAACTACAGATAATTGAATGTTTGAAAGTTACAAAGCTGGGTCTTTATTTGTGAAAAAAATAGGGCCTCCTAGTTCATGTCAGCTTAGTCTGAAACTAGGGGCCCGGTCAGGAATTGGAGTAGTGTAAATTTTATAAATTTATGGGAGGAAATTTAGCCTAAACCCCGGCGCCTAAAGTGACTAAGTTCCCGCCTTTGCCCTGGAAAAAATGCTCAACGTTCAATTGCAGATTTGCAAGTGAATTTTGTCTTGTTCTTCCTTTCAACATGTTGCATGATTTATTACGCAATAAGGACTCAAAAAGTAGAGTGCAATGTTGCATGATGATAATTAACGTCATTCTTTGTAGTTACTAGAATTTGCCTTGCGGCCTGACTTGATGTCTTCGTCGGAGAATCTATGTTAATTTCGCTTGCTTTCCCCTGGGATAATTTGTCAAAAAAGCACAAGGATGTCCTTCAATTTTAGAACTTTTACTACAGAAAAGAATAATAATCTGTTCCGAAAAGAAACAGATCGTAACACTTCCTTCAACAATTTCGGGCACCGTAAAAAAAAGCTGCTCATCCTTTCGTCACTTTGTATTCCATTATGAGAGTCTTACCCGCAGAAAACATGGATTACCGAATTTTCCTTTTGGTTATCAGTGAACCGTCAGCCATTTTTCTTTTTTTCGCCAGCGACATCCTGCGGCAACGAAGTGAAACTCATTTGCATCCTCGCAGTTGTGTTTCTCTTCTTCGCCACTCTCTTAATAAATGACCGATATTGAAAACGCGCGTATGTAGGACGTTCGATGGGCGCATAATAAGAATGGAGAGAAGAAGGGGGTGTCATTCGAATCGGGGTCGAGCAGACGAGAAATGATACGGAAACCTACTTGCCTGCGACCCCATTCCACTTTGCTTGCAGACGATGCTTTCAATGTCAGCGAGCGGAACCATCTTCCTCTCAAAACAGATTAGATTCCGTTTTTATTTTTTATAAATTCATTTCGAATGAGTCGCGGGGAACATGGCGGGCTAGAACTAGACACGAAAGTCCGGAGATAAGAGGAGGTGGAGAGAAAATCTTGTTTTTGACACTACGGGCGCAGGTAATTACAAATAAGGAAAACGCAAATAAACACTCTCTGTGGCCTACATTAAAGTATTCAGGATTCTTGCCTGCTTTAAAAAGCAAAAAATGTAACATTCCAAATTCCAGTAATTTTTTTTTAAACTTAAAACAGTCGAGGAAATGAATAAAAGCAATAAAACTAATTCAACGAAGATAGATTCTTCGTACGAGGCAATTTTTTTTTTAAATTTGGATTAGAACGTAATTGTGTAACGATATGTATGAAGAACTCAAAAGTTGTTAAATTTTCAAAACCCAAAAGCACTAATATTATATTAGTTCAAAAAGCAAAAGTAAATAAATAAATAAATAAAAATTTGTAAAATCTAGGAATGTTTTTTTTTTCTGAATATTTAGGATAGTGTCAAGCCAATACCAAAACTGTTAAATAAATTCTAGCTACTAATAAAAATTATCTCATTTCAAACATTGAATACAATGTAATACTGATAAGTATCTATTATTCTTCAGTGTTTTGCATTTGCACTGCAATTTCTTACAGTTAAGAAACAGAATTGTCTTCTTCAAAGTCACATTCAGCATGAGATCAACGGCAGCACTAAACCAGTGTTTCCCAACCTTTTTGAGCTCATCGCTCTCTTCACGACGCTGACTGACACTTATCGCCACCCCCCCCCCTTTCTTCCCCGAAAAGATCATAAGTTGGCGCAAGTGAACATCGATACTATTAAAAAATATAAGTACCTAACTTTAATTTGAAGTAAGATATACGCAAAAAAGCAATTATAAGAAATCACTTTAAAACTATATTTATAAAAATATTAATTAATAAATAAAATCCCTTTAACTTTTTTTTTTATCTCATAAAGCGAGCTGATAAGTATTTGAAGGGTAATATTTAACTAAGATAATCGACTTTCAAACGACTTTTCAAAAAACAGAAGTGCATTTTTCAAGAAATTATTTTTTTTTTTACACTGGAATCTGAAGGAATTAAAATCATGGAAACTAAAAATTTGAAGCAAAATAAATTGAAAATCTGAAAATTCATAAAATTGACAATGAGTAGCAAAATACTTCCTAAGGTTCATCCGAGGTGCAAGGAGGAAGCTATTGAACTTTAATCAGTTTTTCTTAACTTGTGATCAATTGTCTGAACTCTGAACAACCGGATTCGTACACGTTTACAATTTCGGTTTTCGCTACCCATTTATTACTAGTGTTTTCTCTTCTTCGTACTCATTGCCCCCCTATCGCCCCTTTGAGGAGACCTATCGTCCCTTAGGGGGCGATCGCCCCCAGGTTGGGAATACACTGCACTAAACGTACATCACCTATTTCTCATCATGCTGCTTTGACAAAAAGTTATATCAACAAAATAAAGTTCGTCGAATTCAAATTTAAAATCCATTCAACAATTAGAACTAAATTTCAAATCACGCAATTGAACATTGACAGAAAAACTTTAAACACGCTCTCAAGGCATAAAAAAGAAAATTTCTCTCTATGGTATCAAACAGTGTCGAAGTTGCAATAATTGCCAAAAGGTCGAACTTACACCCAAAGCATGTCTTTGATTGCCTTACTGTCGCTTCTGCAACGCGTTATATAAACTACACCGCAGAAGTCCTATATCCAGAATATATAGTCGAAATAGCGAAATCAAGGGGTGTGACATCGATGGAAAAAAATCGACGTTTCAAAACATCGATATTGGAAAATAAAACATCGATGGTATTGATACATCGACCGAAAAACATTGATCTTTTAAAAATATATTTGTGTACACACTTGAATTCACATTAATACAGTAACCCCTCGCTACATCGCACCTCGTTATTATTGTTCAATCGGATATGTCGTGTTATTACTGATTACCCGCTTAATCGGTTAACGGATAAACGAATACCCCGCTTATACGAATAAAATATTTCGGAATCGATGCCATAGACGTAATGTTAAAGATCCCCGCTTAATCTAATAATATTTTTCGGAACCGACAGTATTCGTTTAAGCGGGGCCGACAGTATTTGGTCTCTTAAAAAAACATTAACCGTAAGACATTGATGACAATAATGGAAAACTTTTTCCAGAGAGATAGATGCTACAACTACTAATTAACGATAAAACTTATTTTATCGTATATTTTTATGATTTTTTTTCTTTATGAAATTCAAGAAATAGTCTTAAAAAACATTGAACGCAAAGCAACGATGTTCAAAAATTATCGCTGGTAAAGAAAACTTTTTTCAGTAAGATAGATACTGCAAGTACTGCTTAGCGATTAATCTTTTCTATCGAATATTTTTATGAAACTTTTTTTCCGAAATGTGGAACATAAATATCGGGGAAAAAAACAGCAAACGAGAAACAACGTTTAAAACACAATCATAAAACATCGATTGTAATCATATAAAACTTTTCTCAATGAGATTAATACTGCAATTACTGATTAACGATGTAGTTTTTTTACATTTGCGAAACTTTTCTGTCGGAATAAAAAACATCAACATCAAAAAAAAAAAAAAAAAACATCGAGCCCAAAACATCGGTGCTTGAAAAATATCGACCGTAAAACATCGATGACAAAAACATCGATGTTCTTGCAAAAACATCGATGTTTCCAAAACATCGATATCGATGTCGCACCTGTACCAGCGCACCACTCTATTTGATTTCCAGGAACGATCTCAATGCTATTCCTTATTTCTGTACCTCAGAACCAGACTAACATAAGTCCATTTTCGTCATTTTTCGGTAGAGGGGAAAAACGATTGTCGAATACATCGTTTTTCCCCTCTACTGAAAAATGACGAAAATGGACTTACGTTAGTTTGGTTCTGAGGTACAGATTTTTCCGCTGTTTGGCGTCCTTTTGCCTTTTTGGCGTCCATTTTGCCTTTTCCCTTCCTAATTTATTCCTCTGATTTTGCTGGCATTTTCCTATTTTCTACTTGTCTTTTTTTTTCATTTACCGATTTGCTTTCTTTCATTCTGCTCTTTTTTTTTGTTCTTGCGGTTTACAGTTTAACCTGGTGTTTTTTTTTATTATGTTAGCCTTTGGACTTATCGTGTCGCTAATCGAATTCTTTCTTTCCATTTCGTACCTGATAGAAAGTTTCGGTTCATTCTTTATTTTCCCTTTGGATCTTTTTTGGCTTAAAATTTTTTATTGGTGTTCAGGTAATCCGCTATGTTTGCTTTTTTAGCTGTTCGCGTTCGCTTCTGTTTCCGTTGCTTTTGTCGGATGCCTGTGCATCCATAAGCTCACAACTTTTTGCATTGATAAAGACGTTCCTTGTAACGCCGAAACACGTGTTTGCAGCATCCCTGCTCATTTGAGCATTCGTAACGTTGTTACTTTCTGTACAACAACAAGGGTTTCAGCGCATAACCTTCTTGTTTTTCAATTTATGTACAGTAGAAGCAGTTGGAGTAAAGAGAAACATAATTTCAAAGTTTTAACTATGCTCCCCCCCCCTTTTTATTGATGGATTGAGATATAAAATTTTGTGTATTGTAAATTCCGTTTCTTTTTTTTCTCTCCAGAGACTAGGGGTAATCTAAAATCATTTAAACAAGGAAAATTGTATGAAAAGTTTAATTATGCGTTGAAGTAATGTGAAATACACACAAATGCGCAATTTACATCAAAACTTAAGCTTCTAAAGTTAGAAAGAAGAAAAACTTAGCTCTTTCAATTTAATCCGAAGTATAGTATTTATGGGGTAAACGGCAACAGCTAAATTTCACATCAAAAATAGCTGGGAAGGTGAAATTATCAAATAAATGCCTCTAGTAACGTTCCACACAAGAAGTAAGACTTATTGAATCCAGTTTTTTTGCATTTTTGAACCTGAGGAAAACGTAAGGTCGTTTAAAGTTTAAAAATTTTTTTAAGTGTCATCTTCGAACAATGATGATAACAAACAATTGCTTAGAAACAAGCGAAACTCTCAGAATCTTTTCTATATATTACTTTATCTTCACTCAGCAAACAGCTTGATTTGAAAAACAACCACAAGTACCGTAACAGTTTTTTATTCCATTTACCCTCATGCTTCCTTTTACCTCAACTTCAACTTTTACGACTGCGGTACTGTAACATCCACATCGCTCATAGACCAACGAAAGAGTCCATTTTGAGACTAAAAAGAACTTAAACAGAACCTTGATTACTGCTTGACCGTCATTTCTCAAACTGCAAAAATAATTCCTTCCGTTTATTCAAAGATTTCCATATGCTTAATAGAACCCTTGAGCAAATTACGAGCCATTTCTGTCACAAGAAATGGAACACTCAATCTTTGAACGCTAAAAGAAAAAAAATAGCAAATAAACGGAATGTCTTCTCTTCAGGGAGGGGAGGATTTTCATTTTTTTCTAATTTGCTCTAACTGCCTCGACAGATCACAGAGTGCCGGTGTCACCGAATGCCAGGGCGAGTCCGAGAACTTAAACTGAACTGAACTGAAAGGTCAACGTCAGAGCGCTTCGAAAAAAGAATGAAGTCGTAGAACGAGATAAAGCGGAAGTCAAATGCCTTGATGCCCGAATTAGAACGCAGTCACTGGACGAAGCATTTAAATTTTTAATTTGCTTTTCTGGCTGTTTTTTGCAAACTCGGGTCAATGAGGTGTAAATCTTTCGCTACCGGGAGCGATTTATTAAAAAAAAAAAAAAAATATTTGTAGTTCAGTTGTCAATACTAAGTGATTCAGTTTTGTAGTAGGTTAAATGAATCTTTTTTGCTTCAAGGTGTATGGAACCGTTAGGGTATGAATCTATGTGTTTTTTCGTGCAACAAAATTTGTCAGACTGTACTTCCTTTCTTTTCTTTTTTTGAAGAAGGCGTCACGTGTCCTTTCCCAGACTGGAATGCTCAAACTCTTAGGAAGGCGCCTAAATGGGAGGTCACGGGAGGTCACTTTAACCTCCAAAAAATGTGTTCATTTGGCAAATATTGTGTGTTGATTTGCAAAATTTTTAGGCAATAGTGCATGTTCCCAATTTTTCTTTTAATGATACCCAATGACTTTTCTTATTAGATGTAGGTATCCTGGTATGCATTTTATCATTGGATCAAATCGGAGTAAAATAAACCCTCCGCAGCAAAATTTTGAGTTTAGAGTATCTCTGAGCCCACAGAAACAAACAGGGACGGACTGATAGAAGGGAGGGGCTATAGTTTCTCCCTTACGGGACTCTCCACAAGTAAATTTTCAACACTGAAGTTTAAAGACGGCATTTTTAGACTTAGCAGAAGGGGTGTTTAGGGCTCCCCCCAGGAAACGTTTCGCAATTGAAGTCCAAAACATATGAGTTCAATATTTGTGAGCCAATATGTGTAGGAAAGGACACGTAATAAAATCAATCGCCCCACCTTTTGAAACATTTCTAGATCCGCTCTTGGAAACGAATGAACAGATCTTCAGTAAAGACCCTTTCTGTATTATTTATATTTATTCAAGTTACATTCACAGATACAAGCTAATGTTGAGGCGACATTATGTATGCTTATAATGCAATATATATTTACACTTCTGGTAATACGTTGTCCCCATTTTTTATTACTTTTTGACACAGTTACAAACAATTTGAACAGTGAATAACCAGAAACACAACTACACATTAATGAGGCTATAGCTTATTTAATTTCATCTTTAATTTTAATATTTGTGAATGTTACTATGTAATATTAATATTAATCATCGTTTATGGTTTAATTATATATTAATTTATTCATTCTTTCTTTTATTTACTCAATCTTTTGATGGAAAATATTTTTAATAATTGAACAGAAAATATTTAAATGGAGAAATGTTTCATTTTTCACTTCGCCCTATGAAAACAAAAAATACATAGTTCTTTCTTCAAGTAATGGAATGTGGGGGCAAAGTGAAATAGTTTAGATAACATACCTGTTTCAAAATAAACAAGTTTGAAATTTGTTCTGAACATTAGTGTAAATAAAGAAGGAAGAACATATTTTGTAATGCAACTATTGTTGAAACATTATTTTTCACTTTTAGAAGTTATTTTACACCTTCAAAAAAAGGTGAAAATTTTTTATCTCAAAAAACCATGGGGCAAAGAGAAAAATGCAGTATTTTTGAAATGAAAAATTTTCTATTTGATGAGTTTAAGGGATTTTCATCAAGTGAAAGCGTAAATAAACGAATAACTGAATTATTAATGAAAACATAAACTAATAAATAAATAAACAAGTAAATGAATTAATTAAGATATGAGAAAAAGAAATGAGTGAATAAAATAAAGGATGAATAACAAAATAAATGAATGTGAATAAATATGTTAAGTAAGTAAAAAGAATGGGAATAAATTAACGAATGAAGAAATACCTACGTGATTTAGTAAATGAATGCATAAGCAAGCGAAATAAACTATTTCACTTTTCCCCACGTGCACTTTCCTAATTACATTGAACATTTAAAATCAAAACATACTTAAGATACACTAAATAAGGACTGCACTGGACATTAATAGATTTCAATTAATTGTTAAAATGATAACTACAAAATTTTTATCTTTCTCTAGTAATAAGAACTATTTTTAAAAACCGCGAATATTAAAATAAAGGTATCTAGAGAAAATTACAACTTTAAGAAGGCACAAATAAGCATATTTTTTTGGCTTAATATTTTTATTGGTGTTCAGGTAATCCGCTATGTTTGCTTTTTAAGCTGTTCGCTTCTGTTCCCGTTGCTTTTGTTGGATGTCTGTGCATCCATAATCTCAAAATTTTTTTGCATTGAAAACGGCGTTCCTTGTAACGCCGAAACACATGTCTGCAGTATCCCTGCTTATTTGTGCCTTCTTAACGTTGTAAATTTCTCTACATCTATAGCACAAAGGTATTTGTAAACTTTAAAGATATCTAATTTTGAAAAATACTTGCATAATTTTTTTCGTTGAACTTTAGAGCTTTTCATTTTTTGACAGGAATCAAGTATATGTCTAAGAACTTAGTTAAAATATAGTACCATAAACTGTCAAAATGTTTTACCATTTCACTTTGTGCCACATTCCCCTACTGTAGTTTTGGAAAAAAAAAATCCTCCAACTTGCTCATCTCGAAAAAAGTAAGTAATGTTAACTGTTTCCCTTTGCCTCATATTCCTCCACAGAATTTATCTGTACGTTTGAGTAAACTGATTGGCTTTAAAGACTGTTAAAGAATGAAGAAGAAGAAAAGAAAAAAAAAAAAACATTGAATAAAGGTTATGAAAAATTTTATGAAGGATAGCCACTTCCCAGGTAGCACAAATAACCTTTAAACGTTTTATAAACGTTTTTAAGCGGTTGTTACAACCGTTAATAATCATTTTACAACCTTTAAAAAACGAAGTGTGCTACTTGGGTTTTTACTCTCTGGTGTCCTCTTAAAAATCTTCTGCTGTATCCGCCCTTCTGATGAAATATTTCAGTAAGAAAACTAGAAAAATAGAAAAAAAAAAAAAATACGTATTCATTTCATATCCGAAAGATAGTGGTTTCCCACTCTTTAAATTCAAAGCTGAGAAAAAATGATGAATACTTTCAAATCTCATTTTTGCTTTCTCCTCAAACAAAGATAATGACTTCTGGGATAAATGATATAGATTGCGTGAACAAACTAAATAAAATACCGGCTGCAAATTTTAAAATTCTTTTTTGAAATTTCGAGCTGAAGATGGCATTAAATTGCCCTAGTATCAAACTTGAACCAGCTTGTACAAATCGGAAAATTTTCGGTATTTATTTTTCGTTATTCTCTCAACAGTGTTTAAATCCTTAGAATAAATTTGAATTTCCGGAAAATGTCATTATTAGGCTAAGTGAGATTCAATTCTGTTATTTTTTTATGTTGGTTTATTGTACTTCATTTGAAACGAAGTTTTCTAAACATTTAACTGAAAAGTATTCCGAAGATTAAAAAAAAAAAAAAACTCGGAACTTACGCAATTTTGTTTTTTTTAAACGAAAAATTTTTGGGTGACTTTCGATGAAATTGCGTCAAGAAAATGATGTTTTACAATGCAAAAATGGTTTTGAAAGCTATTTTCATTCACAATTTTCTTTCTTTTTTCTCACCTTCATTTTTGCCAGACACATTTCTGAAATTTCTAGAAATTCGCAGAAAAAAAAGTGAGAATAAAAGAAGTTTAGCGATTTGACATAAATTCTAGCTTGAAATATTTTGCTTTAAACTATTGATTAAATGCTTTTGTTTTTTGTCGAAATTTTAGACATTTTAGGCAGGAATTCAAGTGAAACACCATTGCAATCGCTTCGATGCGATCGCAAAAAAATGCTAATGAAACTTAACTTGGAACTGACGTCACTACGGGTGGAGCCAATAAGAGCTCACAAGCAGTCAGCGATCTCCTCTTATTCGCCAAGTAGGCTGTGACGTTTTATCTAGCTCGTTTTTCATAGGCAAACGTCACGCTGACGTCACGATGTTTTTATCAAGAAACGTTCTAATGTAATTCATTTCCAGTAGCGATTGTAATTTGCGATCGCCTGTTTCACTTGAATTCCTGCCTTAGTGTTTCAAAATGTTTTTTAAAAGTATATGGTGGAATAAATTTAGAAGATTATCAAGATTTTTGCACAATCTAGTGCTTTTTACATAAAGAATGCTTCTTTACATAGAAAAAAATAAAACCACACCCGCACAGAGTTTTGTTTAAGGGGCGAATTCAAGTGAAACACCATTGCAATCGCTTCGAGGCGATCGCAATTGCAATTGCTACTGGAAGTCGAATTACGATAGAATAGCATCACGTAGCGATTGTAACGTTTCAATTGAAGCCCAAATTTGGGAATTTGCGATTGCATTGGTGAGTTGCGATCGCCCGTGTTTTACTTGAATTCCGGCTTAATTTTCCTTTTTACTTTTTGCAAGTTTTTAATTAACTTCTTTTTATTTTCTGCTCAAGTTTTAAGCATCAAATTTCAGAAATGAATTTCAAAAACAGATAATAATTTCATTTTCTTAATTATTAAGTATTTTACAAAAATTAGTGCATTTTCAAAATTACAGTTGTTCGACTTCGAAATGAACTTTTAAAAATTTATCAGTTTTGAGCAGTGTTTAAAAAATATTTTGTTTAGTTTTGCAAGGTATTGATAAAACATTTGTTCATTTTAATTTTTTGCTCACACACGAATTTTAAACATCAAAATTCCAAAACTGATTAAAAAAAAAAGTAAGTTGCAGGGTAAGAAGTATTCAGCAGAATAACCTTAACAATTTCCAAAAAATACCTACACATAGTGTATTTAACTCTCGTGGGTTCCTTGGGGTCATATGTGACCCCAATGCAATTTCTGTTTAATATATTTTGTTAATCAACCATTTGTTTTAATGGCATTTTGTGGCTTTTATTCTTCTAGTTTTCTATTCAAAATAATGCTATTATTGTGTTTTATTTTTCTCGAATTGCATTTTTTGCACACAAGACCCTTGGGGTCACTTCCCCAGAAGGCCAAAAAAAAGAGGACGTTGCAACTTTTGTCCAAGAGAACTGGACAGAAAATGCATTGAAAAATGTCATAAGTGTTTGAAATTCACTTGCAAAAATCATGTTTTTTCAGGTCTGTAATAGATGTAAGTAAATCTACAGTTATTGTAAGTTTTTCTCTAAAATTATAATTTTAATTCATGAACTAAATTTTACTTTAATTGTATCTTTTTATTTTTTGTTTTTTTAGCTTTAAAAAGTGTGTGAACTTAAATAATGCATGTAACGTTCAATAATTATAATGAATTAATTAAAGGGAGCATTGGGGTCGTTTATGACCCCAAGGGTCTGGAGTGTAACTGAAATGGGAGGGACCCACGAGGGTTAAGTTTAATTGAAAGTTTTTCAAATAGTTGTTTAAAATTTTCCATTTCGTTTTCAATAAAGCCATCTTGATTCCCCAAACAATGGGCACACTTTTCATTTTTAATACGTAAAAATAATCGATGTTATCACGACCGCATTCATTCAAGCCTAAAACAAAATTAACAAAATAAAATAGAATGAGATCAATCAGTCCCCAACTGCCTGAGAAGATACCGAAAATAAAAAAAAAAACATTATAAAAAGAAAATGGCAATCAGTAGGAAAATCATCGTTCCTGGCACAAATGGACCGTTACACCGCTAGGGCAATTTGCATTTAATGCGAACATCTAAACTCTTCTCGATCGCTGGCATTATTTATTTGTTTTTCTCGCCAAGATGAGCGGAAAAAAATCGTTTTTCGGAAGAATGTTCGCCGTCAAAAGAGGGCGTTCCACGTTCGAACGAGCATCGCGGTCAAGTTTAGAACGCAGATCGAGGTCGACGGAAGAGCTCGCCTGTCGATAAAGAATTCTTCGTAGCTCTTTTTTCGGTTTGGCGTTACGCTCATGGAGTATTAGAAGGAAAAAGCACGCAACAAGTGAAAATTCGAACCCATCACGAGATTTTCGAATTCGTAAAGGAACTATCATGCACTAGTTGTTCGTTCTAAAGGGTTATTGAGATTGGTACCTATTGACCTCGACAGGGAGAAACTGGGGCAGCGAAAATTAAAATTATTCTGTCGCTTTGGAACACAAAAATTTAAATCGTCTGTTTGTTTACGCTGTGTAACAGATGTTACATCATGTAAACATTTCTGCTCATTTTGGCAGAAAAGATGAAACTATGAATGAGACATTTTCTCCATGTTAGTTCTTTCATTATCAAATAAATATTAAAAAAAAAGAGGTAATGTAGATAAAGAATTAAAACTAAAAAGTAAAGGAAATTAAATTAAGTACATAAATTCAAATAATTACGGAAATATTTAAAAAATAAGTAAATGAATAAATAATTGTTTAAGCTTGCATAAAAACTGAAGTTCTTTTCTAAATTATCAATACTTTCAATTCACGCTGAAGTGGGAAGGTAAAAGGGATGTATCTGGAAATTTTTCGTTTTTAAGTTTTTGCTATAAACTATTATTTTTGTTTCCTCATTCTTAACTTTTAGCCTGCATTTCGTCTTTACATTATCCGAATTTGTCAGTTTCATATATATATTTTAATCTTTTGAAAGATGTTTAACCGTGGTTCGATTATGCAAACGAATATCGACTTGCAGTAGAATTTTATTCTTTACGTTATTTACACATTTTGAAAATAGAGCATTTTCCATGTAGTTGTATGTTTTCCAAATAGGTTTGAGACATGATTTTTCTGAAATCCAACACCGGATACTGCAAATTGTATGAGATATTACGAAGTTCTCCGAAAAAACTAAGATTTTGTTAAGTCTTCCAGTTGTAATCAAGACTGCTGCTAAATTTTATATCAATCTTACTAAGCCTGGTTACATAGTAAAAACTCAAAGATTTACTTTGAGTGTAAATACAGTGAACTCTCACTTATCCGCCGGCGCAAGAGACCAATAGAAAAAGGCGCATAAGTGAGAGAGACGTATAAGTGAATAAGAGCCAATATTTAGAAAAGTGCCAATTTGAAGTTGGAGTTTTCTGGAAAAAAAAATTTTTTTGCAGAAGAAAACTAATATTGGATTTTAAGTCTAAATTGGGTTTAAATGCAAGAAAATAAAAGGGGGGAGGTCACGGAAGTTATTTACCCCCTCCTTAGAATACTCACTTCTAAGCCGTTACAGATCTGATGAATGTTACAGATCTGATGTTAATATGAGCTACATATTTGAGTTTATGCTTTCAGTCTTCGTTAACATCTCTAAATATGATATCATTTCCTTGCATTTTTAACATAGAATTAAGATAATTGTGTTAAAATATATATATTAGGCTAAAAAATCAAATTTCATTATAAAAAAGCATTTCTTGGAAATAAAAATGAGCGATAAGGTTTTTAGATAAAATAAATTATGAGATTACCGAATCCAAGCTAATAAAACATTTGTTTTGTTTTGAAACAACACACAACTTCAACTTTTTCAACACACAACTCTGCTGCTTGCTTTTTTTTAATTACCGTAAATCAGGGTTACTTGGACCCAGAAGAGGGCTACTTGAGCCCACAGTAAAATGATAAAATCTGGGTTTGGTACTAGCGTTAGAGACTGCAGAGGGTTTCTACCTAGTGGAGAAACGGGGAACTACGTGCAAGTCTTCAACTAGTCGGTACCAAACCTAGATTTTATCATTTTATTGTAGTGGGCTCAAGTAACCCCCTAGGGTCCAAGTAACCCTGATTTACGGTAGTTGCAGGAAATTTAATTTCTTGATCAGAAATTCAAATTTAGCATGCTAGTTATTATTTAGTTATTTAGCGAAGTTATGAGAAATTGAAGCACCAAAAAAAAAAAAAAATAATAAAAAAAAAAAAAATAAATAAATAAATAAATAAAATAATAATAATTAATTAACTTAATTTCTGCAGTGTCAATTTTTCTTATTTTACTAACTTCTATTGTTAGGTCATACAAATCACAAATGAAGCAATTGTACTAAAACTCATTGCTTTTCATTTTTTACGAACAAAAATATTCAATATACATGGCTAAAACCTATGATTTTTGCTTTTTATAATTCTGAAACGTGTGAGTTAGTTCTGTAACATATTCGCTGTTTTTCAATGTTACCGCTCTGACTGTTACCGATCTGACAAACTGACAAAGTTTTTTTTTTTATTTCCGAGTCGATCGCACTAAACCAAAATCAAACACGTGGTTTTTTCACTTGTAATAAAGGACTATACTTATATATAAAATAAATTTTAAAATAATAAAAACTGCGCATTTTAGAGCGTGTTACCGATCTGATGACTCAAATAGCACACATTTCATAAAATCACCTTAAAAAATCTTACCTACAGTTTTAGATGCAGAAATGCAAATTTTAATTACGATTCGATAAAACATCCCACCAGGTACCCAGTATCACGTGGTATAGGTGCAGGAAATGATTTTGGGAGCCTAAACATAGATCGGAAGTTATTGTTACCACTCTGACGGCGGAACTTGGGACACGCTTATTTCGCATCGGCTAGAAAATCAGAAATTTATTAAAACAAAAATAAAGTAAAATATTAACAAAGGGGTAAAAATAGAATCGTTTTTTGTGCAAGTGCGTTTTTTGGGAAGTTAGAAAGCGCGCATGACCTGTTTGCATGCTAAGCTTTGCTACCTGGGACACGTTACCGATCTGATTTTTGATGTATAAAAACAATATTTTCTGAAGAAAATTTTTTTTTCTGATGTTATTAGACGAAATGAAAGCAGAACCTTATCTTCTTTCTGGGGACTATTATTTTTTTAACTAGTTATTGAAATACTAGTGAAAATTCATTTGGGACTCAAATTGGCACTTTTCTAAATATTAGCTCATAATCCTCTTTAAATTACTAAAACGCAACATAGGTTCTAATGAGAGAATGAATAAGAATGTTTCTATATGAAAGGGATATATTACGATGGTTTCGGCAATTACTGTAACTTAACTGCAATGATGAAGAGAAAACAAATAATTGTAGTATACCTAATTACAAACCGTTCGCTTTAAAATGATGCATAATAGATAATTGTCCCTCTCCTAACTTTAGTTCATACGGAAAAAATGCCTTCCATGAGAAATAAAGGCGAAAGATTAAAGAGGAGAGTGAAGAAAAATGCTTATTTTTTAAAGAAATTAATTTAAATTTTAGGGAAAATTCGGCGCATAAGTGAAACATTTATCTGTAGAGCGACACATAAACGAATTCCACTATCATTATTATGCTATGGAATGTGCTGGGACCATTCAAAAGCGTCGTATAAGTGAAAATGGCGCATAAGAGAGGAGGCGTATAAGTGAGAGTTCACTGTAATAGAAATTCCTTATTTACAATTGACTATATTTTAGTTTAAAAAGAATAAAATAAATAAATCATCTAAAAAAAGGTTAACCTTGTTTACCTGTGATTTACACTACAAAAAAAAAGCTGTTGTTTTTACAGTATAAAGCTGGCAGCAGAGGCTCCAGTTTAAAACTGTAAAAGTAAAGTAATAAACTGTAAAAATAACTGTTTTACAGTTTATTACTGTAAAACTAGCAATTTTATAACTTATTACTGTTAAATTAGCAATTTTACCACAAAATTAGCTGCATTAAACTATAAAAACAACAGTATAATACTGGCAGTAGAGGTTTCAGCTTAAAACTGTAAAATGTACTGTAATAAACTGTGAAACTAGTAGTTTTACAGTTTATTACTGTAAAATTAGCTGTAGTATACTGTAAAAAAACATCAATTTTTTACAGTGTACGATTGTTTTTCGATTTTTTCTGATTTTGAGAATTTACAGAACAAAGTGAAGTCTGAAGACAAGTGCCGATTTATTTTGAAAATAGCTTATTGTGTAACGGAGGCTAATATAACAAATCGAGTAAGATGTCGAATCTACAATACTTGTAGGTAATTGATTGACATACGACAGAGTAGGGAAAACTTAGGAGGTTTTACCCTCTTTTTATAAACACATTTTTCTATTTTCTGACCGATAGATTTCCCAAATGGACATAATTGTTATCCTTATAATGTCCGAAAACTTTGCTCAGTACTATTTGTTCTTTAAATTATGTCTTAATTTTTTATTAGAAGTTTTTCAACTGGGTCATACCCGGTAGCGCCCAGATGGGAGGTCACGGGAGGTCACCGTGACCTCCCAATCATTTCCGTATTCACACATTTTGCTAACGATACGGCAATTTGAAGACAATAAATTGCAACATTGAGATCATTTGTTCTCTTTAGCTTTTGGAATTATTTTTAAAAGATGCCTGTTTTTTCTCACTAAATGTTATGCATTTACGACATGTGTGCATGACTGTATTTTATCATTCGCAAAAAATTGGAACTTCATTCGGCAAATCGATAATTTTCCCTCTCCCAAAAATTTTACTTCGGAGTGCCCCTGGTCAAACCTCTCTACTTGAGGGAGGTTTGACCTATCGTAACGGGGTTTGACCCACGGTGATTAAAAGTTAAAAAATAATTGCATGTCTAATTAAATGTTATTACAAGGTACCTCCAATAATTACATATAATAAAATGTAATACAGTAACCCCTCGTTATATCGCGCTTTTCGGGGGACAAGAAAAAAGCGCGATATAACCGAGGTCATTAAAAATAGTTTTCAATCCAGCATGCAAGTAAATTATAAGTGCACATACATAAAAATTCATTTATTCGAACATAAGCTTTTTTTTTTCAGACAAAGTAACAAAAAAATATAACTTTTATAGATTACTACTACACATTACTAACAGATGCTTTTCGCTCATTGTATCAATACAAAGAAAGTGTCCAGTAGTTTCCAAACTGGTCTCTGCAGTATGCAAGTTTGGGTGACAGGAATTTGCTGCTTCTTTTCAGCGAATTCAGAAGAATAGAAGAACCTTCGTTTTGTTCATTGATGACAAAATAAATGAGAAAGAGACCTTTTCTGAGCACCTTACATATTTTCTCAAAAATGGTTTCGAACTAAAAAAAAATTTTTTTGGAGGGGGGGGGGGAGACAAAAGAAAAGAGCGATATATCCGAATGAGCGATATAACGAGGCGCGATATAACGAGGGGCTACTGTATAAATTGTACAATGAATTAAATTTGATTCAGACGGGATTATGATTTCTAGAAATGCCACAGTCAAATTTCATTTTCAAAACAGCTCTTTGTGTGCCGCAACTGATAATTATCTGAGGGAACTTAATGACATCTGTTTTTGGACACTTTTGCAACATTTACTTTTTTAGGACAAATGAAAATGAAGTTACATGTCACAGCTCTTTAAACAAAATTTATAGAAAAATTACGCTCATTTGCTTTTATGGAGCAACCAATATTATGTAAGAAAATTCAGTTGGTTAAAGATTTTACAAATATTTCCGATTTCAATGATATAACAATTGTTTGGAAGTCTTTGAAATAATCACCTAAATCACTTGAGATGTGAAATTATTTTGGTAAAGATTCGTTAGCTGTTTATCAGAAAAATCTAATCTTAACTCTGTTGTTTTCTTCCTAGTCTTTATCTTGTAATTTGAGAATGTTCTCTTATCTTTTCTACATGGTGCATCATTTTGATATTTATATACACAGATGTATCTGTGAAAATGCTTGATTTGGTACGTTTGCTACCACCTTTTGCTTTTTCTAAGTCTTTACTGATTTTCATATTATAAAACAAAAAGTACTTCAGTTACAACGAAAGAAATATTAGCTAATAATTGTGGAAAGTAGATATGGGTTGAGTGTCAACAGTAAATTTGCTAACAAAGAAGAAAATCAAGTTTTAGCTGCATTTAGTTTTATCAGAATTGCGCATTAACAGGAAGTGATTCAAATGAATGTCAAGAGGATGAGTACAAGTTAAAAATAAAATCTTCTTTCTTCTGAATTAGAAACAGTTCTTTTAATAACTAATTAAATGTTGTATGCAGTTTTCAAATTGCTGCACCACCAACTGACACTAAATGAGGAGGTCTCACCCGGTTCAAACCTCCCTTAGTAGCCATTTTAACGTTCATTAATATAAATAATGAAAGTGAAAAACAAGTATGCACTGTTATAGTACATTAGTCTGAGTATACTAATAACTAATAATTCAATTTGCTTTTATTTATGCCAATAACGAGTAGTACCGGGAGAGATGAACTTCTAAAAAAAACTATTTTTCCTGAAAAAGACATTACATACGATTGCTCCTTTATTCTACTTCAAAGTGGCTAGAAAATAGAAACAACTTTGGATCCTAATTGATACCATGTTACCATAAGAGGCTTAGCAGTTAAATAAATGTTTAACTATGAAAAGAGAGGGTGCGTCAAACCTCTATAGTTACCCTTACTATCGATGGTAAACTCTATACCTCAAAATCAGACCACCGAAAAACACACTATCACTACTTTTCAGGAGAGCGTAAAAACGTTTGTCTGGTGCATGAAAATTTGGGAAACGCTCTCTTATAACAATGATAAATAAATGTAAAGGGACTGACGATTAACTGACAAAAAAAAAATCTGGATAATGACTATGTTCTAAATTCAGCTTTATTTTATGCTCTATACTATTCTCCTTTTTTTTCAATTTTAATGGTTTTTCTAATACAGTAGACGCCGGTTAATCGAATCAGTGTTTTTTTTTAATCAGTCGCTTTATTGAACCAACACTGTTCACAGCAAACGTGATTGATATAAGCTGTGGCCAATGTTTTTCAAAACAAGATTAACTGATCAATTATTTAAAAAAATCAATTCATTAAACCTGGGTTCATTTAATATGAATTAATGAAGGAATAAATATTTTTTCCCAGAAAATAATCTTGATTTCGAAACGTTAACTTTTTTAAAAATCCAAGTTACTAGTTAAAGTAGAAAAGTTGGGACCTTTAAAAAAAGTTCAACGCAATTAAAACTAGGCTAATAATGGAATTACATTTCAAATCTATGCAAGTATTTAGAAAAATATAAAATTAAGTTGATAACGACTATTTTTAACTTCGTTATCCGAAGGAAGATTTAAAACCAGTAACTATCAAAATAAAAACACGTTTCAATCCAAACATCCTCAAAAATGTCGAGCTATTTTTACCAAGCAATTTAATTTAAATCTTTTAAAATAGTAAATATTCCGTTCTCTAAAGTTCTCGGCGGAAAAAGAAAGCGGATGTCGAACTCTTACTTTGGACGTTGACACACATTTAAATCTTTTATTCTCTTCACTTCATCTTCGCCGAAACCACTGGAACGGATATGTAGGAAAATTAATTTAAATTATTAGACAATCGATGTTATTCGTGGCAGCAGTAACTACGAAAGGTTGACCTATTTGCAGGTGGGTCATTAAGTTGCATAAATGATGGTGACATATTTGATTTGAAATAATTAGAAAGTTTTGAATCAGTTAATTGTTCTATTTTTGTCTTTTAGTTTCGTAATGGGCTTAAAACTCAGCATTATCAAGTCACAAGTTTCAAAAAATTAAGGCACATTACTTGTTTCGGAGTAACAAGGAACCCTTTTACCAAGGCAAAAATATGTTTTGAGAATCAATCACAATGCATTTCTTTCACTGCGCTGTGTTGACAAAAGTTAAATGCTTTAACTCTTGCAAACCAGATTTAAAATAATATCTTAAAGTTGTTATCGACATAAAATTCATTATTTTCCTGTTACAAAAAAAGCAAAAAAAAAAAAAAAAGAAAATATATTAACGTATACTAATTTTATTAAACGACAAGAAGTTCCGTTTAAACTAAACTAGTCTTTCCGTTACACTAACATCGGTTTTACATTATCAGAGAAGTATTCGCTAAATTGACTTACACTACAAAAATTATTGAAAATTTCAAAACTAAAGCGAAAACATGATTCTTTATATTAAAAAAACTATTAGTTAATTGAGGTTTAATGTCTGTGTGATGCATACACAATAGATTTAAATGGATGTGCTGCATACCTGATTTTAGTTGAAACAACGTTGGCTATAAATCGAAGGTTAATTATTATCAAAATATATTTTGATACTAATTAAACAGTTGCTTGAAATTGATAAAATAATATCATGTTAACTTACTTCAAATATTTTCAAGCACTAATATATCCTGTTTTGAAATAATGACTTTGACTAGGCTTGAATAGCTTGATGAAATGGTGGCTTTAAAAAGTTTGGAAAAATCTTCAAACAACTTTTGATTTTGACGCTATGCCTAATTTTGTTAAAGAAATTAATGTTTATAAAGGAGGTATCACGCATTGGAAAACTCGTTCAACGAAGCTCCAGATTCAACCACAAATCCAACTTTCTATTCGACTACTCGGCAGAAATAGCATAATTTAGTGGATAGTAGATAATAGAGTGGAGTGAAAAAAATGAATTTTCGATTTTCGCGAACAGGTAGAAATCTATAATGGGTTATTTGCCAATTACATTTGAATAAACTTAATTTGCGCCATTTTTTGGAAAAGCTATAGATGGACCTACTAGTGGACCGAAATGGTTGATGGGCCTGTTAGGCGAGGCTAAACAACATGTTATACTTTTTAATCAGTTAAATATGAACCTGGATAACCATTTTAGACGTTAAACCTAATTTTGTTTCAGAAATTAATGCTTATAAAGGAGGTATCACGAATTGGAAAACTCGTTCAACTAAGCTCCAGATTCAACCACAACTCCAACTTTCTATTCGACTAGTTGGCAGAAATAGTATAGCACACGGATGCTTTCTGGCAGTGAATGATAAGTTGAAGTTGCGGTTGAATTGGGAGTTGCGTTGGACGAATTCCCCTACGTGTGATACTCGCTTCGTTCAATAGAATAAGTAATTGGTTAAAGCGGGTATCACACACAAAGTGTAAATTTGTAAATAAGAGCCTTAACCTAACCAGGGGTGCCCATCCCCCCAAGCTCAATAGCGCAAATTCCCCCCCCCCCCCCAAATTTTCACAACCCTCTTGAGTTTTTTATTTTTATTTTCACCCCTCTTTTTAATTATATTTATTTTTTTTAATATTATTTATTTATTTGTTGAAATATTATTTCTTAATTTTTTAAATATTATTTATTTATGTTCTTAAATTATAACTATTACTTTTTTATACATTATTAATTTTTTTACTTCGGATCGAAAAGAAGTTCGAATTATGCGCAGAATAGAATCGCTTTTTTTCCTTCCAGACATTCGAAGCATACACACACGCACACAAAAAAATAAATAAATTTTTAAATAAAAAAAAATAATAAAGAAATAAAATAAATAATTCAAATTAAAAAAAAATAAATAATTTAAATAAATAATTAAATTAGTTTAAACCCCCCCCCCCCCAAAAAAAAAAGAAAATTTGATGGCGCAATTTGCGCCATAATCACCCCCCCCCCCAACCCCTGTGGGCATCCCTGAACCCAACCATGTTTTAAATAGTTATTATAAATTGTGGTAACCCTAGCAACTAACACTACGTTGGGCAACAAAACGATAAACAAAATGTCTCCCGGACTAATTTGATTACAGGTGTTTTAGATAACACTTTTTCAAATAACTACACTTTTTTCTTCTGCATGCCCCGCTAATCTATTGATCTTCAATGTCAATCGGTAGACATATCGAATATCGATAAGCACCTGTTTCTATTTCGAAAAACGCAGTTTTCACTGAAGTTTCAACATAACCCGAATAAAAATATTTATCTTATCCTTTCCTTTCACTAACAGCCTGCCTTCCTACTTGTATTGTAACCAAAACAAAAGCAAACTGATATTTTCTGACACTTCTTTGACAAGTACAGAATTTCATCCATAGTCTCACATAGCTCAAAATAAATTCAAGTTTAACTCAAGAATATTACGCTGCAAAAAATTAACTGTTGTTTTTACGGTATAATTTAGAAGCCGAGGTTCCGATTTAAAACTGTAAAATGCACAGTAATAAACTGTAAAACTAGCAATTTTACAGTTTCTTACGCTAAAGTTACAAATTTTACAGTTCATTGACGTAAAATTTAGCTGTATTATTCTGTAAAAGCAACAGTATAATACTGAGAGGAGAGGTTCCAGTTTGAAACTGTAAAATACACGGTAATAAACTAACATTAGCCATTTTACAGTTTATTACTGTAAAATTAGCAATTTTTACTGTTTATTACTGTAAAATTAGCAATTTTTACTGTTTATTACTGTAAAATTAGCCATTTTTACAGTTTATTACTGTAAAATTAGCAATTTTTACTGTTTATTACTGTAAAATTAGCAATTTTTACTGTTTATTACTGTAACATTAGCCATTTTACAGTTTATTACTGTAAAATTAGCAATTTTTACTGTTTATTACTGTAAAATTAGCAATTTTTACTGTTTATTACTGTAACATTAGCCATTTTACAGTTTATTACTGTAAAATTAGCAATTTTTACTGTTTATTACTGTAAAATTAGCAATTTTTACTGTTTATTACTGTAACATTAGCCATTTTACAGTTTATTACTGTAAAATTAGCAATTTTTACTGTTTATTACTGTAAAATTAGCAATTTTTACATTTTACTACTGTAAAATTAGTAATTTTTAGTTTATTACTATAAAATTAGCCATTTTTAAAGTTTATTACTAGAAAATTAGCTGTATTATACTGCAAAAACTGCATCCATTTTTTACAGCGTACCATTATCCATCACTGGCTTTAAATTTTAATTTTTAAGTCCCCCTTTCGGGGGAATGTTTTGACCCCCCTCCCCCCGTTTTGCGCAATTACGATTGTTTGTTGCTTTCACTTGATACAGTCTAATATTTCATCCTGTGACCTTCCTTGACTTTGCGCATGCGCCAGGTCTCTTCCGATTTTCTCAAAATAGGGGGGAATGCGGAGTAACATTCAACAAAGAAGTGATAAGCGAACAAAAACCGTTTCAAATGGAACCGTTCGTGACTGCCAGGCGCCGAGTTCGAAAACGGACAGTAGGTTTTGATTCTTTCTTAAAATATTTTGATTACCATGACGACGTGAATAAATCTGGCTCATTGTTTTAAACAAGACAGACTATTCTTAGTTGTCGCTACAAATCACCGGTTTTCGTTAGTTTATTTTTTTCGAGACTTAATTCAAGCAAATTTTACATTGAAAAGCGATTTTTTTACATGCAAAATCACCTTTAAAAAAAAAAAAAAAAACTATCGCTGAATAATAAACATAAATAGCAAAACTTCATCGAAATACAAAACTTCAGATTAATAACTCCCATCATTTAAGATGGGCAAGAAATGAAAATACAAAAACGGTATATATACGCCATTACATGTATAATAAGTAAACTGGAGGAAATTCACCATAAAAACTATATCTTTCTTATTACATCCTAATTATCATTTCTTTTTTATTTATATGCCTTATATTACCCAACTCTATACTTCAGAACCAGACTAAGGTAAGTCCATTTTCGTCACTTTTCAGTAGAGGGCGTAAACGATTAGCTGATACATGCAAAGGTTGGGACTCGTGCTCTTTTAATGCTGCTAAATAATTGTGAACGAATTTTTTCTAGAATACCGTTCTCATATTTCGATGCGGAATAAGGTTCTACATATAATGGAACAAAAAAGTGAAACTCGCCATTTTTGGACTTACGAAAGTTCTGGTTCTGAGGTACAGAATTTAGAAAATCACCGGTCATAATAATTGACAAGTGCAAATTTCTTCGCCACTTCTGTTCCATTCCGTTTTTAGAAACAAGTAACCCAACGAGTATGGTCCTATCGTATTTCGTGATTCCGAAAAAACATAATTTGAATTCAAGACGTCAAAATTAAAATGAATTCCAGGGGATGGATGCAGTTTTTTTGGGGGGGCCAAATTTTTAAAAAGAAGGACGATTTTTTAAAAAAATTGTTATTTTACTTCAAGTGTTCAAATTTAGAAACTTTTTGATGAGTGTCCGGTGAATGCAACGATACTCAACCCGCTGTCTCACAAGTTTTAGTGGGTGATCCTGGCAAAAGGAGTAAAGAAAGCCTTTTAACTTAGTTTCGTTTAGGAACATACTTAAAAAACAGTTTTTTTTATTGAATCAGTAATTGTTTTTTTTTTTCATTTGTTGCTTTGCTTTTATTGGGTTTGATGGCACAAGATTCCTCATAAGCCATACTGCTCCAAACTACTGTAGAAAAGCCTTAAAAGGTCTTTAAAAAAATAATAAAAACCAAGAAAGAAAGAAAAATAGTCAAAGTAGTAAAGGATATAAAACTTCTCGAATTTTGAATATTTTTGTCGAGATGAAAACAAGATCGAACTTTTAAATTTTGAAAAATGAACCAGAAGAATGAAAAATAATTTTGAGAACATAAAAAACATACAAAATAAAATTTAAAAAAAGATGAGGCGAAAACAAGGACATAAGGAGTGACGACCAACAAAAACACTGAACTAAAGACAAAAATCCAATAAAGGGAACAATTTAGTCCAGAAAAGAACCGTTTCTTATATTACATATTTTTTTTAAAGTTTTATTCGTGTTTTTGAAAATAAAATCAAAATTGTGAAGCTATATAAGCTGAATTTAAACCTCAAAATAATGAATAAATAAATAAATGAAACCAAGGCGAAGACCAACCTAATTTTCACGGATGACGTTTTTTCTCCCATTCCTTTTTTCCGAAATATTTTCCCTTTCTCACATTTAAAAGATCTAAAGCAGTTGAAATGTCCTCCTTTCAGTACCTCAAAGATCAACTATGATCTGAATTTGGTAATGGTGCTGCCATCTAGAGTTTAAAACTCATACTAAAAGTATATCAGCGAGCCTTATGCAGCAATTACATCTACATTACAAAGAAGAAAGAAGAAAAATATTTGCATGTTTCAAAAAAAAAAAAAAAAAAAATACGATGTATAACGCATGTGACGCTTTCAGTGGCGAAAACAGAAATTTTTTCTTGTGGGAAGGTGGGGGGGGGGGGGGGGGGGGGCTATGGCAATATTAACGTGTAAAAATTGGGTGGGTTATCAGTTCAGTTGAATTTTTTTTTAATCATGGGTCATTCCACGTCAAGTGATCCAAAATCTGAGAAAAATTTTACCTTACATTTTTGTATTTCTTTCTTTTTTGGCTCATCCATTGTACCCCTTGAGGTAATCAAAAGTGTCAATTTTTAGATTTTTATCTCTATTATTTTTTCATTTATGAGACTTTGAACTTTGGAAAAACCCTCGTTTTTCCATGGATAAGGGAAGATAAAAGGGACCATAACTCAGCACCAAATACAGATAGAACGATTTGGTAAATGGCATTTTAAAGTACGTTAGTTGCCGCTTAATCTGATATGCAACATGACTAATTTGATAAAAATTTTCTTTTTCAAAAAATGAAATTTAAATTTCAAATTTAAATTTCTCGAAAAACATACAATGATTTTTTTTCAAAAAATTTTCAAAAATTCTTGTGTATTTTATCTATGTTTGTACCAATTTTTAGATTGGGATCTCAATGGGATCATATTTTTTTGAATTTTTGAATAAAACTGTATAGGAAAAAAATGATATTTTTTAGATTCTATTTATTTAAATACTAAGTTGTATGGCTTGTGATGGTCTAAAAAGTAGTAAATAAACATTAATATGTTTAAAGTGAGCTGGCATGAGCTTATAGATTTGTCAGGTTCATCCCCCCCTCCCTCCCCTGCTCAACCACTCTTTTTTTTTTCAAAACTGTTCAAAATGTTAAAAAAAAAAAAAAAAAAAAAAAAAAAAACTCTTCGATACAAAATGAATAGTAAACTTATTTAAAGTTGGTAAATGGGTTCCCTTATAACTAGACGAAGTATCCCCCTCCCCACCCAAATATACCATTCACACTATACTAATATGACGTCCAACCTCGGGATTGAATTGAGGATTATTTTCACCCTAGGTATATATATTGTTTTTCAGACGAAGTGTTTCTTTTCGATCCGAGCTTCAAAGTGTACTTCCATTCAATATCTGAAATTTAACTTTATGATTCATTTCATCTCCTACCCTAGTACCAATCTTCAATTTTGAAGGGAGGAAATAAATGGGTCGCCCCAAGATCATAGCAAACAGCAAAATGGCACTGTTTCTCCTTGTTCTCATTGTTTTTTCTATTCTTTTCGCACAAAACTGAAAATAAATCAAAATATCAGATCATATGTCTGTGTCCCCATAACTATCTCCCCACATTATCTAGTGTGCAGCTGTTATTTAATTGTTTGTGTTCTTTTTCATTTTGTTGTAAAGGAAAGTAATGCAGCAAGATATATCTATGTACATATATTAAACAAACACTGCTTTTTTGATCATAACCTCTCATGTTGCTTAACTTCTGTACAGATTGCTCCTCCCCTTTTCCTGCCTTCCCGCTCCAAACTTTTATTTTTTTATCATCTCGCCTAACCCCATTTCAAAGCCTTAGTCTCTACTGATGTCTGGTAGTGTTTCAGTTGGTTCTGTTTGTTACTCTTTCCTATTAGCTCATGAGCTTTGTCCAATAAGAGAAAGGAAAGGCAGTGATGGGGACTGACATATAACCTGATACTTTGATTTCTTTTCAGTTTTATGTGAAAATAATGAGAAAACATGAGGGGAAACAGTGCTATTTTGCTGTTTGCTATGATCTTGGGGCGAACCGTTTTTTTTCTTCCTCCAAAATTGAAGATTGGTGTTGGGGGAGGGGATGAAATGAATCATAAGTTTAAATTCAGATATTGAATGGAAGTACACTTTGTGAAGGTCGGATTGAAAAAAGAAACACTTCATCTGTGTGTGAAAAACAATCTATACCTAGGGGGAACATAATCCTCAAATCAATCCCCAGGTGAAACGTCTAAAAATTGACACTTTTGATTACCTCAAGGGGTACAATTGATGAGCCAAATTTGAAAGAAATACAATAATGTAAGGTAAAAACCGTTGGATCACTTGACATGGAATGACACTCATACGTCATTTGAACATTGGCTAGAAATTTGTTCTGGGTATTTAATGCGAAAACCCCACAGTACGAAATGAATCGATTTTCAACCTCACAATGACGCAAAATACTAAAAATTTATTTCCAAACTGAATGTTTTTTCGAAAAATTCAAAATTTCGTTGAAAATAATCTACCAATCTCTCACCATTACTTTTTGCAAGCAAGTTCATGAAGAGGGAAGAAAACACGTGAAATTGACACTTGCTGGTTCATATTATGTAAGCTTCATTCGTGTTTTTGAGTAACCTTGATTGCTGCTTTTCCCCACTTGACCGAAGTGCATGTTCCTTTGAATTTTAAGATTACAATGACGGCGAGAATATATCCAGCTCGTTGTTTTGAATATTTATTTAGTCAGACAATTTTTCGTCGTCATGGTTACAAATCCTCTGCGGTTTGCATTCTCTCAAGGCCGAGATTTTGCTTTAAAAACGGTTTTTATTAGTGATTTGTTATTTGAGATTTTATATTAAAAACATTTTTTGTAAGAGATTTATTTTTGAGATTTTACATTGTTAAAAGATATTATAAAGATAATTTACAAAACTCAAACAGATTTTGCATTAAAAACGTTTTCATTTATTTATTTAATGTTATTATATATTTTTTTATGGCGTAAAATCAAGTTTTTCAGGAAAAACACTTATATACGTGAACTTAAATAACAAAAGTTTATCTGAATACAAAATTTCCAGCTCACTGCTCCCCATCACTTAAGATTGAAAAGAAATGATTCGGACATCAGATTCTTACCAGTGTTTCTTTCAGACATTTTGCTCCGGGGGGGGGGGGGGCACTTTGAGAATCCGGAGGGGCAAAAAGATAGACACGAATCCAGCGGCTCACAGGGGGGGGAGGCAAAAATAGCCTAAAACTGCATTTAGGGGACTTTTTCGATAACTTTGCCCCCTCCCACTAAATTTGAGATCTAAAATTGTAGTTTTTCCCTCCTCTCCCCTTTCCTGTAATGACCTCCTCCAAAAACAAAAGCTAGCTGGATTTCTCTAAATTTGGCCAACCCTCCCCCCATTTGTTCTCTAAAATTTCACTTTGACCCGCCCTCCTTTTCCGACAGGGACCTCTCCCAAAGCTGGATCCGCAGTTGCCAAGGGCGTATAAAGGGGAGTGGCTGTTGACAACCTCTCTCCCCTCTGAAATAACTTAAAAATTTCGTACTCTCAACACAAACTTTATATTTTGAAACATCAATTCGTAAATTTATCTCAATGATTGGCTTACCCCCTCCCTAAATAAATTCCCATGGTCACCATTCCCATAGGATATTCGAATGTTCGAAAAACTTAGTTTTCCGCCCGGTAATTTTTCGAAACTGAAACTCCCAAAACAAAATTTTGTTAGATATTTAGAAACGTTAAGAGAGCAACGTAAGGGAGTAAACGTCAGAGGCACCCCCCAGAAAAATTCCCAACTCGAAGCCCCTAATGCACAAACGTATAGGATCGTTGATGACGTACTGTAGGGGATGAAGTTCAAGACACCACCCTCAAAACATTTCGATATTGGAGCTCTAAATACGCAATTGTAGGTCATCTGCTGCGATGATATTTAAGGTAAGGCTACTATAACTAGGGGAAGGGGGTCACGGACTCTCCCCCAGATTTTTTTTTTGCAAACTGAAGGCCTAAAAACGCAATTGTTGGTATGTGTGATGAAGTTATAGAAAGGAACGCATATTTTGAAATTCTCTGCAGGAAAATAAAGTCAAAATTTAAATCTGAAACGCGAAATGGTAAGCTATGTTTGATGAGATAGGCGAGGTAAATGTCGTTTGTGAAACTTTTTTGGAACTTTTCCGAAATTGAAGTCAGTGAAAGAAAATGTTCGCTTAGTGCATTTTGATGGCATCAGAGATAGGGATGGGGTTTGGACTTAAACCTTTTAAATTTTTTGAGATTGAAATCCCGGAATCGCAATAGTAAGTCATTTTTGGTCCATAAGGGAAAGGATAGGGTCCACGGACTCCCTTCTCCCATAATTTTTGAAAATTGCATCATAAACCATCTTTGAGAAAAATAGAATTTTTAAATTTTTAAAAATTGAAGCCCTAAAAATGCATTTCCAGACTCTCTTTTATAACATTATGAATATTAATGAAATTCAGGACTCTCCTTGAAAGTGCTCTAAAATTGAAGTCCCCCCACTTTCAAAAAAAAAAAAAAAAAGCACAACTGTAGGCGATTTTTGATGTCAATGGAAAAGTGATAAGCTTCGCAAATTCTTTCCCGGTATTTTTCCGAAACTGATGTCCTAAGATACAATTGCAGGCCATCTTTGATTACCCCCCTCCTCCTCACACACAAATACCCAATATATGTTTTAAAGCTTTCATTTATTTTTATACTTATTTAACAATTTATTGTTTGTTTATTGATTACTTTCACTTTATTGATTTATCTCTTGTGTGTGTGTGTGTTAGTGCAAACTGAGATTCCCCCCCGGGGAGATGCCTGAAAGAAACACTGATTCTTACATTATATATTTCACTCTAGTAAGGTTCTAAATCAACTGAATTTAACTTCTTTTCCCCTACAGAGCAGAAATACGCATAATATTAATAGTTAACGTGGGTCATATGATAAATTTATTAGAGATCAAGAAAAAGTACTTTTATTGGATTAACTTTCACAAGAAAAAAAAAAGTTTCTGTGAATGTTTATTAAGTTATTTAATTGCATTTACCGGATTACACGAAAAAAAAAAAAAAAAAAAAAAAACTTAGACCACAGGTAGAATATGATTCTGTACAGCTTATTTCTCTGTCAGGAACATGCAACACACCACCTACTCGTTCATTTTGATCCATGGACTGCAGTTTCGGGCTTATTATGCCTTCATCAGCATGGAATGCGAAAGTGAACGAGTTGGAAGCAAAACTCCTCTTATAGAGCAGAGAGCCGGAAAAAACTGGTAGCTAACTTGTACCGTTCAGATGTGCGGTCGTTCGCTAGTATTCTAATTTCACATCAGCTACCAGTTTTTTTTTCGGCTCTCTTTGTTCTATAAGAGGATTTTTGCCTCCAACTCGTTCACTTTCGTATTCCATGCTGATGAAGGCATAATAAGCCCGAAACTGCAGTCCATGGATCAAAATGAACGAGTAGGCGGTGTGTTGCATGTTCCTGCCTGAGCCCTTGCTTAGAGGCGGTTACTCACTGCTTTATTTCTCTGTATCTGTACTGCTTATGCAGGGTGAATAGCATGCCTCTCCCCTCTATTCTATATATAAGTTCTTTCTCTGCTGCTGTACTGTGCCAGCAAGGAAAACACCCTATCCCTTCTCTTGATTCTGTACAAGTTCTTTCTCTGCCTCTGTACCAGTGCTGCGACATCGATGTCGATGTTTTGGAAACATTCGATGCTTTTGCAAGAACATCGATGTTTTTACCATCG
Source organism: Uloborus plumipes (assembly GCA_038373865.1). Classification (NCBI taxonomy): domain Eukaryota; kingdom Metazoa; phylum Arthropoda; class Arachnida; order Araneae; family Uloboridae; genus Uloborus; species Uloborus plumipes. Next base: position 122,356 of record JAXGGA010001164.1, read on the forward strand.
ATGTTTGAGGGTCGATGTTTTTCCAACATCGATTTTTTTTGGGGGGGGGGGAGTTCGATGTTGTTTTCGATGTCGGTATTTTATATTCCAGCAAAGAAAGGCAAAGAAAAATATACGATAAGCATACTTATTAAAAAGTTTTCGTCATGAATCAGAACCAGAACCAGAAGTTGCAATATTAACCTCATTGAAAAAAAAAATCTATCATTTTTATCGATTTTGCTCTCGATGCTTCTGAAACATCTCTAATTTGCTGTCACCGTTTTTTTTTTTTTTTTTGTTGATGTCTTTTAATAATTGTTGTTTTGCGTTCAATGTTCTTCCTTTAATATAATTTTTACATTTCAGCAAAAAACAATAGAAATTAAGCGATGAAAAAGATTCATCTTTCTTCAAGCACTAGTTGCAATATTTACCAAAGTGAAAAAAAAAATTTTCATAACTAACGATGATTTACTGCAAACGATTTTTAAACATCGTTGTTTTGCATTTGAAATTCATTTCGATGATGTTTTACATTTCAGCAAAAGAAAAAAAAAAGTTTTATAAAAATATGCGGCAAAGAAAAAAGCTATACTGTAAATCAACAGTTGTTAAATGAGTGAGAAAAAAGTTTTCTTAATTGACATCGATATCTCACGGTTGATGTTTTTCCAATATACGAAAGATATATCTAATTGAGTGATATAAGAGGCGCTTGTAATGCGAAGTAACTGAATAACCGTACTTTCAAATGTGTAAAAAATAAAAAAATCGATGTTTTGAAACATCGATGTTTTGCTTTGGATGTCGCACCCCTACTCTGTACTGCTCATGCGGGGTAAAAAAAACCAGTCGCTCCTCTTAATTCTGTACAAATTCTTTTTCCACCTTTATACTGCTCGCAGAAAAAACAACCTGTCTCTCCTCTTGGTTCTGTACAAGTTATTTCTCTGCCTCTGTACTGCTCATGCAGGGTAAACAACTTGTCACTCCTCTGGTGTCTGGCACATTAGGTTGGACCGAAAAATACTTTTACTCATTTTTGAAGTCTGTTTTGAAAATTTTGATACCTTCTGATAAAGTTTGTGAAAAGTTAATAACAGTTGACTTTTCAAAAACAGATTAAACTTTAGCAGTAATTCAGTAAAAAACCTCTTTTATGCTCCAACTGTCGGAAAGGTCATAAAACTGTTTCGTGAGCGGTAGATTGTTAGTGAAGGAAGGGACGAGATATGGATTGTCATTAAAAATTTTATCCTCGCAGCTCGCAGTCATCAATGCCAAAACTGAGTCATAAGTCCAAATTAAAACTTTGGTACGCAAAGAGAAATGTTTAAAACTAAATTATGAAATAGTGATTGCAAATATAAATGCATTGCAAATATGTAAATAATGTGGCTGCGGAATGGATCCCGAAATGCATCAACCTCCTTGTGGTGTGTTCTGGGCTGTTAATGTAACGATATTTAATTGTATTTACAATTGAAAGCAATATTTTCCCTATTTATTGTGAAAAATAAAAAACTGAACTGAAAAATAAGTAGTATTGCAATGTGCAAAAAAAAAGCTAAAGTCAGTCAATGTTTGGTTAATTTTGCTAAACTTTGCAGCTGATGCGCGAACTGAAAACTGGAAAGAATATAAATACTTTAAAATGTATGTTGCAAGAGTGTTAAAAGGCAGAATCTCAATGGTTTTAGAACAAAAATTTTAAGTAATTGCTATTTATTTATTTATTTTTGAAAATTACCTATTTTTTACGTAAAAAAAGTTAAAGTCTTGGTAGCACCCTTTAGTATTTGTTCAAACTAGGTAATATTTTACACGTATATTGCATTTATAGATACACAACTTTGAGAGGGCCCAGCCCGAAAAAACCCGGGGGGGGGGGTGGCGAACTTTGAGAACAGTAGCTATTTTTTTTAGTAAGAAAAATTTTCTAGCAGTACAATTTTTTCCCCTTGTATTTGCTGAATCAATTCCCTTTGTCTTCCCGTCCTTCTACGAACCACCAGGAGCCCTATCGCTTTTCCCAGCAAACCACTGTTCTAAACAACAATGACAACTGATGCCACTTAATGAACCCAAAAAGATGTTTCTGTCAGGCTCATTTCGCTTCCAGCAGCTAAATAAGGTCATTAAAGGCTTCCTGTTCTGTCTTTCAAAATGGAATTTCCACGTCAATTTGCTGTACCACCCGTGCAGACGCCTGCAACGGCATGGAATTGATACAGCTATAAAAACCCATGAGGTCCCCACATCAACACAAAGCACTGGTTGAATTTCATTCAAATACCTACCGGTCTACACAGCATTCCATTGTCCGAAGATGCTATCAGCCAAGAACTTGATGCTTGTCTCTGGCTTGTTGTTTGTCTGCACTGTCGTAATTTGTAAGTTTTCGTTCTTTTTTCTGTTTGCATTTTTTTTTTCGTCTAAATGCATTGTTAAATACCATGCCATTGAATGCGATTGGATTTTAGTCTTAATGAATGCTTGTGAAGTCAAACAGAATTAAGGTTTTTCATCTCTTTTACAGTGTTTGACGGTAATTTGTTTTGAGTAGCAAGATATAGGGTTCAAATTAGGGATGCACCGATAAACAAATTGGCCGATTACCGATTACTGATTAATCGGCTGTTGATAATCGGCCGATTAATGATAATTTTGATTGTTTCCTACTATCAATTTTACCATCACTGATTTTTCTCTGTTATACATTCCAAGTTTAGAAATAGGAAGTAATTTATTTCTGAGAGAAGATTGTTTTTCCATTTTCCTAGTTTTCACAAAATGTTTATCAAATTTCTTAGAACCAATTTTCATATCATTGTCAATAATATTATTAACATATTGTTAGTTATGTTAATTGGACATAAAAATTCCAAAAAAAAGGGGAGAGGGGGTGTCTGTGGTGAGCATTCCAATTTAGGAGTACTTTCAATCCATATTTTCTAATAATTAGTAACAATTTAATTCAATACTTATATTCCTTGAAAATTAGAGGTTGTCTAAAAGCACTGTGCTAAGGAGAAAACTATCGCCACATGAAAAATGTGTAGCAACATTGTCTAATGTCTATGTGTTTGTATATCTATTCAAAGTAGGATACTTAATTTAAAAAAAAACTTTATAATCAACTGTAAGGATTACTATTGCTGTTAATAAAATTATTCATCATAGTTTCTTAGTGAAGGTATACTTCAAAGAATAATATTCAAAAATATATTTTCTGTCGATTAATCGGGCCGATTTTGCCGATTTTAATAATCGGTAAAGTGCCCGATTAATCGGTACTGCCGATTAATCGGTGCATCCCTAGTTCAAATGACTGTATCCTTGTTGTTGTTGTCTTGTGCCAGCTAGGCTGACAGTTTGGAGCGCGATGTTTTACTTTTCCAACTCCACCGTCATTTGGTGTTAAATCTGACTTTCACAGTACACATATGCCGTAAGGACCCATTTCTAGGGTAGGCAATCATTCACGGCACAACACATTCACACAAGGAAAGGACAAGAACGGGAGAGAGAAAATACATCCATGCCCGTACCGGGATTCGAACTCAAGACCTCCCCACTAGAAACTTCTCTGACCGCTAGATAAGGTGGCCAGCAAACTGGTGTCCTTAAGAATACTAAATCAGTCATACCTTACGAGATCATCTGGTTAACCTTTTATGCGTTAAGCAGGCTCGGATTCAAAAAAAAAGGGGGGGGGGTCATGACCCCTCTTAACCCTTTAACGGGCCCTTTATTTCTTGTACTTCGCACTATTTACGAATACATTTTACAAATATATTTTGTGCATACTAAATTTATTTAGTAAATTCTACAACGTACTAAAGAAATTGAGTGGTTTAAAGGTGATTACTACCGTAAAGTCGGGTTACTTGGACCCACAAGGAGGTTACTTGAGCCCACAGTAAAATGATAAAATCTGGGTTTGGTACTAGCATTAGAGACTGCAGAGTGCTTCTACATAGAGGAGAAACGAGGAACTACGTGCAAGTCTTCAACTAATAAGTACCAAACCTAGATTTTATCATTTTACTGTAATGGGCTCAAGTAACCCCTTAGGGTCCAAGTAACCCGACTTTACGGTATATATTAGGTAAAAGAGATTACCTTAAACATTTAAAATAATTGATGAAATTGGTGGTAAGTATACTTACCACGGCCTTATAAATGGTTAACCGACCATATATAGCAAAAAATTGCATTTTTGAGACTTATATTACGAAAAAATCGCCAAAACCCCCCATTTTGCCTAAAAATTGCACTTTGACCCCCTCCTTAATCAGAAGCTGGATCCGCCCTTGGCGTTAAGCCATAATTTTGTTATTTGTATACACAAATATTTTCTAAAATATTAATGAAATTTATGTAATTTCATTAAAAAAAACCGAAGTCATTAAATGGAAGCGTTGAAAAATTAACATCGGACTCATCACTTAGCTACACCACGATACTACTTTGAATTCCTAGTACAAGTATTGTTTCACTTACAGCGTAAAGAGCTGATGAGTCATGAACTGGCAAAAGAGTCAACTTCGATTGTCGGAAACAAATCTGTACCTCAGAACCAGACTAACTCATTTTCGTCATTTTTCGGTAGAGGGGAAAAACGATTGTCGAATACATCGTTTTTCCCCTCTACTGAAAAATGACGAAAATGGACTTACGTTAGTCTGGTTCTGAAATACAGAAATATGGGTTCAGTTGTTTAACAATAGATATTTCAATGATTTATACAATTTTTATGCCTACAAATTCATTCAAACTAAGCATAAGCAGATCTTTTTAAATTAAAAAATATATTTCAGCTTAATTCAGTGGTTCTCCAACAATTCTCAGCCCACGTACCCCTATTTATGTATTATTAACTACGAGTACCACAGACAAAACTTTAGCTTTATTAAAATACACAAACAATATTAAATTTAGTTGTTAAAACTTAAAATTTTTCTAAATTCCCACCTGTAGATAGTAGCCATATTATGATTTTAAAATGAAAACTCGAACGCTTTGAAACTACTTTCACGTTTGAAATATCTTTTTCCGTATCAGTTATCCGGGTATACAAAAATACAGCTACAATGAACTCTCACTTTTACGCCGCCTCATTTATGCGCCTTTTCCACTTATACGACGATTTTGAATGGTCCCAGCACATTCCATGGCAAAATAAGGATAGTATCATTCGTTTATGCGTCGCTCTAAAGATAAATATTTCACTTATGCGCCGAATTTTCCGAAAAATGTGAACATTTTAATTTATTTTCTTTAAAAAACAAGCATTCTTTTTCACTTTCCTCTTCAATCTTTCACCTTTATTGCTCGCGAAAGGCTTTTCTTCCGCATGAACTAGAAGTCGGAGAGGGACAATTACCTATTATGGATCGTTTTAAAGGGAACAGTTTATAATTAGGTGTGCTTCAATTTTTGTTTTCCCTTTATCATTATAGTTAAGTTACAGTTATTGCCAAACCGTAGTAATATGTCCCTTTTTCCATAGAAACATTCTTATTCATTCTCTTATTAGAACCTATGTTGCGTTTTAGTCCTTTAAATAGACTTGTTCACTTATACGTGTCTCTCACTTATGCCAAGGCTACACTAGATAGCGCTTTATACAGGCTTCTTCATTACCCAAAACATCAATGGTAAAGATTTGCCCGCTAGAGAGCGCTGAAAAAGGACCTCCTAAATGTTTGTTTACATTTATTATCATGTTGTTTCTGCTGTAAAAAGTGATGTTTATCCTATCTTTAAGGGTTGAAAAATATTGATATAGTTAACTGAAGTGGAGTACAGAGTGAATTGATGCCGAAGGCCTTATTAGTACTGCTTTTTAGGGGAAATAAATTCACTTTTCAGGTAAAGTTGGTCGCAACTCATGATTCAGTCATACGACATTCATTCATTGTTTACTTTCTTCGAATTAGCAACATATAGCAATGGCGTTCAATTTTAACATATCTGCATTAATAAAATATACGCTTATATTAGCAGCCGATAAATAAAAATGTAGCAATGAAATAATATTGTTCTATTTACTATTTTGTTTCATTATTGTTGCTCACACGATCTTAATTGCTACGCAAAAGCTCAGATGTTCATTTTGATAGCGTTGACCCATCAGAGCGATAAATGGCGAATCTATTCGTAGGGACATTTCCTTTTGATGCCCCAGAATGAATGCCCTGCAATGAAGCGATTGGTGTTCAACGGAAAGACGATTGACAACAAAACATATTAATTTCTTTAGTAACAACGAAATGAGCATATATAATCGTTTGGTACTAAAGAGCAAGTACGAAAAAAATAAACAAAACTACAATTTAACGACGACCAACTGTAAAATTTTGTTTTTATTTACACAAAAGAAAAAGGTAATGTTCTTTTTATGTTAAATTTCACACATTGATAATTTTTCGATAATTGGGAATCTGGTGTGGTTGTCAAATTTTTGGCAATAATTACTTTATTTTGTTGCTCTTTAGTTTATGTTTGCGAAGGAAGTATTTCCCTCGCTCATAAATTGGCCACAAAGATTTAACGCCAATAGGGAAAGATAACCAGACTTCCAATCACCGAAATCTTCCCTTTTTTGTTTCTAATTTCACACATACGTTTAATACTTGAAAGTAAAATAATGGGCCAACTGAAAAAAAAGCTGCGAAATAATGTGAGAATTCTTATTAAAAAACTCGCCAAATCAACTTCAAAAGCTCCATTAGCATGTAACATAATAAGTTTAATAAATATATCGAGCCATTATTATCATTGAAATTTAAATTAAAATTCAAAATAAGAGAAAAGAAGCAACCATGAAGACGATGCAGACTGAAAATTTTAATCTTCGCTTAGGTGGTAAGAAAATACATCGCCAAGTTAAAAAACGTACCTATAACTGAAACGTACATACTACCAAAGATCTCGGTTATTGAAATATTCTCAAAAGCTTTACGGAGAACTTCCATTAAAATGTAAAAAAATCGCCAAATAAATTAATTTGACCATCTAAACTCATCAAAAGTTTTGATGGAACTATCGTTCCAAAATCGCCATTTATCGCTCTGCGGTGCCAGTGTCGTTTCATAGTTAATAAATAATTAGAATCAATTAAAATGAAAAATAATTCGCTAACTAATTAAAATAAGCCGTTAAAATGCAGAATAAACCAACAAATCGAACGAGCTATTAAATAACATTAAAATATACTAAAATAGAATTGAATGCCAAATTGTAAAATGGTCGCCAACAAATTAACTTTTAATTTTGTCTTTTATTATCTGATTTGTATATAATGTTAGTTACCACAAAATTCGATAGATGTCGCTGGAAAAGGACGTCCGTTTTTATCCCAAGGAATTTGATCAAATGAAGAAGCCTGTATAAAGCGCTATCTAGTGTAGCCTTGCTTATGCGCCTTTTTCTGTTGGTCCCTTGGGCCGGCGCATAGGTGAGAGTTCACTGTATATCGAATCACGCAGTTGTAAAATTTCATCCGACAGCATCAATGAACAAGAGACAAAAAGGCTAAATGAACAGCTTTAGTTGTTTGGAGCAAACATTAACTGAAAAAATTTCTACATTCACGAAGTAAAATGTTTTTTTTTTTTTCTTTTTACAAATGTATTAATTTCTGTCGCTCATTTTCAGATGGACAAACAGAGGAATCCGATGAAAATTGCCTCCCGGAATGGTCTAATGTACATCAAGTAAGTAACTACAACTACTATTTATTTATATTTCAAAACAACTCGTCATTGTGTATTTCTCGTAATTGACTGCAAGCCTCACTAACAAAAATCGATTTTCTTGTTTTGTCGTCATTTAAAAAATACTGCAAGTGTCTGAAAGCTTGTTTAGCACTATTCTAAATCTTGATGAATTTGCGGTTATTTTTATATGTTCTTCCTCCTTGTACGTACTACTTTTGAATACATATATAGCGTATCGAATCATTTGTATAGCTTGACCACGAGGAGATGCGAGTGAACTGGAACCGGAAACGCACCGCTTCATTTTGTATCAGGCTGCATCTGCGAGGTCATGCAGGCAGTAAAATCTTTTTTTGAGCTTTGAAAGCAAAAAATTACTTTCCTCGTTGATCCCGCTTGTTTTAAAATGAAGTGGTCCGTTTCCACCTCCAGTTCATGAGCTATCTCTTCGTGATCAAGGTATAGCAACCATGTACTTAGTCACTTTGATTTTAAATGCTCATTAAGAACACCAAAAAATTTTCAAAGCGCTGTCCACAAATGATGTCACTTTTTTTCCCAACAAACCCTCCCCCACTCACACACGCCCTTTTGTCACAAATTGCTCTAATTCACCCCCTATCTCCCTTTGCTACATTTTTCCGTAAAGACTTTCTTATATAGTGTAATAATGTGCGATTCTACACTTCCTGTTACACCCCCCCCCCAACTCTAGTCACAATTTCATGAACCCCTTCTCCCCTTCTCAAAGCGGAACATCATTATGGACAGCTCTTAATAACTTTAGAAACATTCAAGTCAGTAACAAGTAAACAAAAAGCACTTGCCAAATTAAATGAAGTTTATTAAGCCAAAAAGTAAATGAATAACAAAAATTAGAATTTTTTTTCAAAACATATTTCTTCCTAAAAGTGATTTTTTTTTCAATATTGTTTCGGGTTAAATTCTCACGGAAGAAAAAAAAAAGTAATTTTTGATTTGAATTGTAAAATAGTCATCACAGGTGAATACTAGATCTCATCACATTGCATCTTCTGTGGAATGTCTTTAAAAAATAAGTCAACTGCCAGTTCTTATCTCAGCAGATTACTTTGTTCATTTGTTCATTTGTTTAGTTTCCAAGTGAGGCCTCTGCTACACTTGGAAAAGCAGCTTTGCCTCCATTAATCCAAAACAGATTACTTCTTACATCATTCTCAAGGGGAAATAAATTACTAAAATTAGAACTTTTTTCGAAACAAATTTCTTCATAAAAGTGTTCTTTTCTTTTCTTTTTCCATATTTTTTGGGTTAAATTCGCACGGAAGGAAAAAAAAGGAGGTTTTGGTTTAAATCATAAAAAGTCATCACAGGTAACAACTAGATCTCGTCACATTGTATCTTCTGTGGAATGTCTTTCAAAAAGAAGTCAACTGCCAGTTCTTATCTCAGCAGATTACTTTGTTCATTTGTTCATTTGTTTAGTTATGAGGCCTTTGCTACACTTGGAAAAGCGACTTTGCCTCCATTAGTCCAAAACAGATTACTTCTTACATCATTCTCAAGGGAAAATAAATCGCTAAAATTAGAATTTTTTTCGAAACAAATTTCTTCATAAAAGTGTTCTTTTCTTTTCTTTTTCCATATTTTTTGGGTTAAATTCGCACGGAAGGAAAAAAAAGGAGGTTTTGGTTTAAATCATAAAAAGTCATCACAGGTAACAACTAGATCTCGTCACGTTGTATCTTCTGTGGAATGTCTTTCAAAAAGAAGTCAACTGCCAGTTCTTATCTCAGCAGATTACTTCTTACATCATTCTTAAATGGAAACTGAATGTTTCTTGCCATTCTTCATCATATAATACACAACTTCTTACAAGCGATGAACTGCATCGATGACATCATCTTTTCCCTTGAATTTCATTTTGATGCTAGAAATAGAGAGAAAAACTTCAGTTAGCAACGTTTACATTTTGTGCAACAAAGATTTAGTACAAAAAACAATTATTGTCCGCCTCACGGTTGTTGGCATAGTTTTCGGTCGAGTCCACTTCAAAACCGATCGTAAGGGTTACTAAAACCACAAGCAACGTCAAAACAAGTTTTCTTTCTCTGCTTGAATCCGTCAAATTTAAAGTATAAAATCACAGTTCAAAATGAAACGGGAAAAAAGTAAATAAATAAATAAAAGAAAGGGGGGCAAAGCACCAAGTCTGCAGTCTCCTATAGTATTTGCGCAAAGCTGCTTAGTTTCTAATAAAGATTCGAGAATGTAAATATCTATACAGTATAAATTTTTAATTTAGCAAATTACTTTCAAGTATTTCTCAGTAGTAATTTATTGTAGGTATTATAATTAATCCAATGCTAATTTATCCCGTGAACTTTTTTTAGGCTTTTCAATCTGCGTCGCAGATCGCTCCAAAAATTCTGCTGCTGGACTGTTATACATTACGGATGGTTTTACTATGAACACCAAACACAATGGTTGTTAAGTTTTAAAAATCATGTAATAAAAGTAGCGAAATCGAGAGATAAAAGGTAGAAATCAAAGCTGTCTAATCACTTTATTAAAAGTCAAAAAATGTGTACCTGTTCCATAGTTTCCCAAGACGTGACATTTTTCTCTGTTTCCTTTTCCATTCTTTTTCCATGTCAAAGAGTCGTTCGTCGTTGAGTACAGCACAAAGTTCAAAGAAGGGGACTTCAAAGTCAGGGCCGTCTTTGAAAAACCACACAGGTTCCGGGTCCCTTGTGAAATTGGTGCAAGTAATTCTTTTCTTTTCAAAAATTCTTTTGGGAATGATAATTTTTTCCACAATATGAATATTATTTTCAGTAGTCATGATTGGTAGTTATTCAAAGAAGACTCCTAAGAGAAACAAAGTTTTTCACTGATTTCATCATTTAGAAGAAAAATATAATTCAATCAGGGCCGTATTTAAGGGGTGGAGTTTTAAGATTCAAACATCCTCCCGAAAATTTTCATTATTTCAAAAAATGCTTTTCATACCCTTTTTTTCGCTGTAAAAATGACTTCCGTTTTATTTTTAACTTTCTTATTTATTTTTCACTTTCATTTGAGAAATCTTCATTGAATAATTGTATGAATGTAGTGTTTTAACAGCAGTACTTGGATTGTTGTAGTTATTGCAAACGTCATTTCTTATAGAATTGCACATCTTTTTCCTTCGAATTTGATATACCTCACTAACGAAAACACAAAACTCTTTTAAATTTGAAAGTTTCAAACTCTGTATTTAACACATTTTATAAGTGTCATAAAATAGAAATTTCAGAAGTATTACTTCGAATCCGCGTTTATGAATAAACTTATCTATCCTTTTGAGTGATTATTAAGGCTCGACCGATGCATCGGCCAGGCCGATGCATCGGCGCCGATGGTTGAAATTTTTTCCATCGGCCATCGGCATCGGCCGCCGATGCTAAAATGGAAAAAACATCGGCCCATCGGCCTCAAAAATATCTAAATGCCGATGCAAGGCCGATGTTTTTTAAATTTTTTTTTAAAGTTTTATTAAGAGGGAATTCTATTTTCTCTATTTTTTACTTCACAATTAAAAGTATGTTCAGCATGTGGCTTGAAATCGGGCAGCAAACGGGACTAACACAGTTCTGGGTTTTGGAATTTTCCGAATCGGGCAGATACCGAAATTTTCACAACACAGACACTTTCCGAGTAATCGGTTTGATGCGAATTTTAAGAATTACAGTAAAACCTCCGAATAACGGAACCGGAAGTTTTGCCCTTTATTGGGAGGTGTCCGCTTTAGAGAGAATTATGCTGTTTCAGATTTTACCTATTAGTTTAATGCAGAATTATAATATTGAATATGTGCCATTGCCATCTTGCACTACGATACAGATAATTTGTGTATTATTTACTATATCTCGCTTGAACTCATATCATTTTACCTTTGCACTTTTAAATGCTAGCGTGCCTTTTCATTGCAATTTTTAACCCTCCCCCCCCCCCAATCTCTTTTACTGTATCTTTCTATTAGAAGCATAGTTCGCCTGCCTACGCATTTTTCTCCACTGTTCTATGATAATCTATGAGATATTTTCATTAAAATATTACAATTGCAAATATGTCGACGGCTTCTACAACTTACTATCATTTTGTCATTACTCAAGTCTATTTAATTTAAACTATATCAGGGGTGGGATTCGATGAATACAATTTCGGAGCAGCTAAAATTATGTTTTGAAGAGAAAAAATAATTATTTTGGAGCATACTGGAGGAAAAAAAACACCGTATTGGAGCAGGCTGAAGCAGGAAAATTATAATTTTAGCTCGACTGAAGAAAAAAAAATGCCATTTTGATGCAAGATTAAGCAAAATAAAAAATCAAACTAAGAGCAAAAGTAGCAAAAAAAAAAGTGCAAGCTGACTTTTTTATTTCATGGTTATTCATTTTTCAATAAAATAAGTTATGTAAGTGTCGCAGCTTTTAACGAACATGCAAACATTTCTGTTCATACATTTTAAGTATAGCGAAATTCAAGCTATGACTTAGTATTGTGATTTATCTGTTGCCTTTTTAGCCTACTTTCCCGTTAAAAAGAAAAAAAAAACGAAAAAAGCATTAAAAGTGGTTTGATGTATCATAAAATTATCACCAGGTCCAAAAAAAAGTCAAACAGAAATAAAAACATTTAAAAAAATCGAAAAATTAAAATTTGGAAAGTAGGGTTTTGAGATGGGGAATTTGTGTGTCGGTCTGATTGCCCCCCTCCCCCTAATAACTTTTGAATGAAGATTCCGATTTGAACAAACTTTTTTTTTGTTGTTGGAAAGATCTCGGCGAGTACAGCTCATTCCCATATTTGATTTTTCATTTGAACAATTTTTGGTGCAACTTTGAACCGTTCAAACAACCTGTCCCGCGACACTAACTTTTTAGTGAACATTCCAATTTGAACAAACTTTTTTTGTTCGGAAGATCTTATCAAGGATACTTCATTCCCGTATTTAATTTTCCGATTTAAGCAATTTTTCGTTAAACATCGAACCGTTCAAACAAGCTGTCACCCTTAATAACTTTTGAGTGAACAGCCTGATTTGAACAAACTTTTTTTTGTTCGAATGATCTCGGCAAGGATACTTCATTACCGTATTTAAATTTTCAGTTTGAACAATTTTTTGTTCAACATTGAACCGTTCAAACAACCTTTCCCCACCTAATAACTTTTAAGGGAACCGTCCGAATTGAATAAACTCCTTTTTTGTTCGAAAGATCTCAGTGAGGACACCTCATTCCCATATTTCGCTTTTTGATTTGAACCATTTTTCTTTCAATATTGATCCGTTCAGAAAAAGACTTAACATTGCACCTACTGGGAAATTTAAGTTCAATGTAGATCCTGAACTTAAAGGCGGATTTCCTTCAAACTAACTTTGTTAGAAAATGGTTTTGATAAAAATAATGTATGTAAAGTACTTTTCTGAATAAGCTGCAATGAGGACTCTGCTTCCGACTCCTTGACTCCGACTCCGCAAGCATGGCAGAAATGCAGGCTCAGAAGAAAATGACCCATTCCTACCATTATAATTTTAGAGCTTTCGACTTCGACTGACGAAACTAATGTTTTAAAACCGACTCCAACGCCGAATCTTCGACTCCAACTCCGCCACTATGGTAGAAATAAAGGCTCGGAAAAAAAGACCGAGTCCTACTATTAGAATGTGTGTGCTTTTGACTCTGACTCTACCTGTCGACTGCGATTTATGACTCCGACTTTTCAACCCCAACTCTGAATCCTCGACTCTAACTCTGACTCAGCAAAGAGCAAACATTGCAGAAATGCAGGCTGGGAAAAAATGACTGACTCCTACTCTCAAAAGAAATAACCGTGCACGCGATTTTTTTCTTTGTTTATTCATTTGTTTTATTTATTATTATTATTATTATTTATTTTTTTGGCAGACGATTTTTTGTCTAACAAAAATTACTCATTTAAGAGAACATTTTATTATTTATTTAATCAATTATTTGAGTTTTAATTATTGGCGACGGATTAAAAATGGAATTCGAGACATTTTTTTGGGGAACGAGTTTTTTTTTTTGATAAAATGTGTTTTGATTTTTTGATTTGCTTCCTATTTTTCATTCTTTTTTTTTTCAAAACAATTAATTAATTTTTCTACGGAAGAACTATGAAAGCTGCATTGTTCAAAAGATGCAACAACTTTATTTATTTATTTAATTTTTCTTTTGTTTACTTTTTAAGTGCCTAGTTCATCATTTGGTTTTTAGAAATCGGCTTTATTTGCTAAAAAGGTACGTTTGACATAATTTGTCGTCTCAGATAATTAAAAGAATATTGATCAGATACCAGAATACCGATGTCGATATACGGAAAAGTAGGCTCGTTTAGTTCTTGATAGAACTTCTTGTTTTGTTTAACCTTATGGTTTAAAAATATCTTAAAGAATTTTTCCACTCACACAGTGTAATTTGTTGACTGGTTCACTTTTTTTTAATGATTAAACAACATAATGGGAAGTTCTTTTACCAAGTTTGTTGTATCTAAATCCACATATATTATTGCTGAAGTCTTTTTTTTTATGTTTATGTTAAACAATAGAGCAGTTGCCTATTACTAAACACAGTATCCGTTTCAAATTTTTATCTCAAACGTTTTTGTATATGTACGTGGAACTTAATTCACGAATAAAAGAGTATATTGCGAACCGATGCGGAATTGCTTTCCAGAGATTCATGTTACAAATATCGACAATTTTAATAGGAATTTTGTCAAATACCGCCCAGCCGATACCGAATTCAGCATCTTATTTTTTTTCTCCATCTTTGTTGTATCTTTCTTTGTTAGTTATAAAACACTTTGCGATTGCATCACTCAGTTGTCACCTATTTATGATATTAGTCTGCATTGAAATTAAAATTCATTAGTCAAAAAAAGAGAAAGAAAAAGTTAAAAGCACATTTGGAACATCGGATTGCAGCTAAGCAAGTATCTGCATGACTACACCTAGTACCAATGGTACGAATGAGTTCTCAACTTACTGCGTCTCTCTCTCTCTCATATAATTTTTGTCGAGTGGTAGTAAAATAGAAATTTAAGCCCAAAATCTGAATGACTGAAAAAGAAGTAGAATGAAATGAATATATGACCCATCAAATCTCTTATAAACATTTATTTTTCTAATCATTTGATTTTTTTTAACCATCGGCCATCGGCATCGGCCATCGGCCGATGGAAGAGTAAAAAAATCGGCCATCGGCCATCGGCCAACTTTGAACAATCGGCCAACAATCGGCATCGGCCCATCGGCCAAAAAATGCCATCGGTCGAGCCTTAGTGATTATGAGATCGAATATTTAACAAGGGCGAAGTTATGCAGTGTGCACATCAGATTTTTTTTCCTTCATTGAAAAAACACGTCATTTTTTAAAAACATTTTTTCTTGTTACTGCTCTTTAAGCATGTATTGTAACAAAAATCAATAGAATATAGAATTTGAAATCAAATTTTATTGATCATGTTAGACAGATTTCAAGAGAAATGTGGTTGGTAAAATCCTCTTCGAAACATAAGTCTGGTTACTGCCCTAAATTGAACATATCCAAATTTCGTTGAAGGGCCTAAGTAATGTGTGCTAACGCCAAGTAAGTAGTTTCCATGCAACTTTCACCAAACATGGTGACAAATACTTATGTTGCCTTACAATTATAGAATGTCGCCAACGGGAAAATTATTAGTTTCCCATTACGATAGATTCATCACGTCGCCAGTGCAACCCCGTTCCACTTCCTAACGGTGAAAATGCGCTTTGGGTCCCTGCTTGGCGCATTTTCAAAAAGTCGCCAACTGGCGCGTTTTTCCTTATTGTCTCGCGGAGTTGAAAGCTCCAAGAGACATTATGCAAAAATGGCGTGTCTATGGCAACAAAACCGAAATCCGTGTTTGGCGAGAAAAGGGACCCAAAGCACAGATTAACCTTACTAACACTGTAATGATTTTCATTGATCCCAGTTCAATCGTGTGGACCTTAAATTACCAGAACTCTAACATGTCAATTCTATAGTTCAATCGTGTGGACCTTAAATTACCAGAACTCTAACACGTCAATTCTATTTAAATGTTTTAGCTATTACTAAAATAAAAACCTAGAGAGTCTCGCAATACATGGATTGCATAGGACAAAGAGAAGTTCGTTACTTACTATTTTTTTTTCACACTTTTCCCAAAAATAACTTCAAGAAATCACAAATATTTCGCTGTGAGTTAGAATTCAAGCAACTAGCTATCGCATCCACTCAAAAGTGACGAGTTGGGATTTCGTTCACTCTGTTGTAGAAACCAAGCATTGTTGCAACAGAGAAGAAAGTAACTATTGAAACGATTTGTTGAATTGTTGAAGCAGTACATATGGTCGATCATTGTTGGTAATAAAGTATTGTTGCTTTTTTCGTATTTCTAAAATGAAAGATACACAAAACACACATGTAGTTAAAGGCCAGAATACATATCTAATTAAAATATTAGTTAAATATCTGTAGGTAACATGAGCAATTGAGGCAAAATAAAAACCAAGAACTGTAGTAATCATTACTGCATCTTTACTCTCGAAGTTTCCACCTGTGTTTTAGAGACCCATCTCTGATTACTTGCAATATACCGACATCCCAGTTATGTCATCCAGAGACCGCAGTTTTATCCTTTTTATGGACTCATCCGTCTGGAAAAGGCAATAACTCAGCTGTAGGCAGATGTCCTTTCAGTGAAACTGAAGACATTTGTGTGTAAATTTAATCGAACTGCTAGTTCGCTGACAGTTTCAGCTTCACTGAAATGACATCTGCCACCAGTTTGGTTATTGTCTATTCCGGATTGATGAGTCCAAATCCGGACGAAACTGCGTTCTCCTTGGATGGCGGAGCTGGGCTGTCGATACATTGCATGTATTTCTGCCTTAGTTCTGGCTTATGGGCGGTAATTTACTGCTTAAGAGCGCTTTCCCACTTGACGACAGGATAACTGCGACAATCGGGCGGTAATACTACAACGATTAGTTCGTTATCGTGTCGTCTATCGTATTCGCCATACGATTACAAACGTCGCCGAAAGTTTGGAATAAGCAAACAAATTCGGGAGATGGGGAGTTACATGCATAATGAAAAATACCTTACTTCCGGTATTTTCGAACTTGAAAATACCGGAATTGAGTAAGAAAATACCGGAAATCCTGTAAAATACTGGAACACAATCACCCCAGTTAATACTACTATTGCAGTCGGTGAGCAATTATATTTTGATTCAGATTTAACATGTAAATAAGTTATGTCGAATAAGCCATCAATTAAAGTTTTGTTGACTAGTTGCAATTTTCTAGCATGATAAAACTGACCTCGGAAATCAAGCATAACTGTTAATAGCGATTTTTTTTTAACATAAGCCTACGAAAACACACATAAATTATTTAAAAAAACAGTACTTTTTTCATTTTTGCTCTGATAAAATTACTACAACATTTTCGATTTCTCAAAATTGACTATTTTTTTTTCTTAAATAAAATAAATAAAAATAATAATAAGGAGTCTTAAATAAAATCTAAGAACTGCAATTTTAGAAAAAATTCAAGACATAAGTTCATTTGTCAGACAGTTAACGATATTTAAGGATTTTTTATTTTATTTTATTTATTATCATTATTATTATTATTATTATTATTATTTTTTTTTGAAGCAGGGACGACATTTGAAAATACGGAGCAAGTAAATTTCTCGAATACACGATAAATTTTAGTTCCTATTACTTTGAAACAGAATTTTTTCCGCTATGACAAACATAGCATTTTGTCATATCGACATTACTATTGTCCTTTGACTGATTGGAGGACAAAATCCAGCAAACTTTTCGGGAAAAGTTGCTTGAGGTTATGTAATATTTTCCTCAGCAACTACATCATCGTGGCCAGGTGAAAACTCTTAATCATTCGGGTTATCCCTTTGTAAACAAACAGGCAAGTATCAAGATGTTCTAGAAAAACTTTTAAGTCTTCTCCATGGAAACCGTACGAAAGAAAATAACTCCACTCTTTTACACTGCTGTTGAGTCATTTCATTTATTTTATGTTTCTCGAATTAGGCTTACGCTTTTATTTATAACCTCATGTCTCAGTTATTTCTCAACGTTTTCTAGCAAATCTATAGTCATACATTAACAAAGCAAAAATGTCTAAGCAAATTCTGTGCTTTATTGACGTTGCTTTTTCAATAGAATAATAGTTTACGCACAAAGCAATTTTAACCGCTTACATTTAACCATTGTTGCAAAAGTTAAGTGGAGAAAAAGTCCATAGCGCCATAACTATGACAACCATCAGGGGAAAAGTGGGAAATTAATTTTGCTTTGTGCTGCCAGTTCTCGTTACTTTGGGTATAATAAGGGATAACTTAGTTGTACCAAAAATTGTGCAAGAGCTTTTGCTAAGGATCAATCTGACACAATACCCCCCCTAGGGTGGTTCACAAACCTATGGTAAAAAAAAAAGTTTTGTCCTAGAGGTCACGGCGGTGGCTCATTTTTTTACCTTTATCCACCCTAATATACTGCCAAAATTTCAACCTCCTACTTAAATAAAAAGACGGTGCTCAAAGCTCACATAGTTCTCCAGTTTTTGTCAATTTCAAGCGTTTTTCGGTTGAGCGGCAAAAAAAAAAAAAAAAAAAAAAAAAACCGGGTGTTTTCCTATCATTCTTGCTGGTTCTTATGTTCAATGATTCCCTGAATCTTGATATGGCCACCCTTTCCCCCATTGCCTCCCACTTTTCGAAAATAGCGCCCCCCCCACTCCCCTCTTATTTCATTAGATTTCGACAATTTCATAGATATTATTTGGAGGGGAAGGAAGCATTATATTTACCATTAACATTCTTCTATAGGGCTAGAGAGGTGAAAAGTTCAAAATCATAAAAACTTTTTGCAAGTAGGGAGACTCATGGGGGTATTTTCCCCTTCCCTCCGTAAAATCTTTAACATATCATCGACAACTCATTTTTTTCAGCTTCAAAATTTTGCTTATTTTTTTGTGCAACACAATAATATTGGACTGCTTCTATGACTCTCACGTCCAAAAAATTTTTCAAGCTGTAAAATTTTTTCTAAAACCTTGGAAACATCGCATATTACATATGAGTCGCACCGCAGATTTAATTCAGTAAGGAACCTTTCAGTATTATTTATATTAATTCCAGTTATGTTCGAGTGATTACCATGAAGGGCGAAATGTAGATCATATTTGGATTTAGTGGGGAATATCACATAAGAAACAGCAAGAATAGTGTCATATAGATACATTTGAAGTTCATTTTGTGCCAAGCAGTGTTATACTGATATTTTCAAGAAGTTTTTAATAAAAGCCAAAATATTTAAACTTCTTGCTCTGCAATTCAACTTTCTATGTATATTTATGTATAGGGTTTTTTTTTTTTTGAGAGAGAGAGAGAGAGACTTAGTATTGAATATTTTATTGCCTCAGCAAGGATAAGTACTAGATTTTCTTCAACAGCAGGTAAAAAACACTGCTTATTGTCCTCATTATTGAAAAAAATTCTGTTGAATTCTTGAATTATTTGAACATTTTCTTCAGCAACTTTATTCACCATTATTTATTTTAATTTTTTATTTTAATTCTGTGATTGATATTATATTTGCATTCGTTGGGGCGTAGGACGAAGAATGTTAGAAAATAATCCCTAATATTCATATTTGAAAAAAATCCAATTGTACTACACTTGCTATATTTCACATCTTTATTTTTATAATAACTTGCTTTTCTTTCAACTAGAATTTGATACAAAAAACTACGTCAAACTAATTAATTCACCAGAAAGGTGTCACAAGTACTTTAATAAAACTGTCCTAGTTGTTATTAAAATTTCCAGGTCGTTCATATCTTATAAGGTTTTTTCCAAGTTTAGATATTCCCAGAAGTTTTAATAGCAAATGGAGCATCTATTAAAGTTCAATCTATTTGTTTTACTGTACAAAAAGGTGCTAAAACTGTAGGAAGTGTTGTACCTAGGTTTTTCTCTCATGATTAGATTATATGATAAATCTCTTTCTTATATAGAAACATACATATTTTAAAGCATATAAGAGACTGGATTTTCTCAGCTAGGCTCCCTATTTGACTAATAATAACTCAATTATCTCTTTATAATCAGCCAGAGTGATCATAGATTTATCTATTAAGTTATAAAAAGCTTACAGTGTTGAAGTTACAAACTTGTTAAAGTATTTTTTAAGTTCTATGTGCAACATTCTTTTTTTTTTGTTTGTTTGTTTGTTCAATTCTTTGCCAAACGTTTTTTTGCTTTAAAGTTATTAAAAAGAATAGAACTTGTGAGGCATATGATGGCCAAAGTAAGCATGAAGTAAATATCTTTGCCGAAATTTCAGATTAGTTCTATGCCAGACTAGCTACAATAGTTATTTTGTGCAATTAGGTTTTATAATTTAATTCATTCTTCTTGTGATACTGTTAGCACTATTAGTTGAAAACTTTAAATCTTGCAATTTTTTCTCTGCATCCCACTACTTTAAAAACATAAAAAACATTTTGCACAGCTCTTCCACAACTTTATTTTGGCAAGGGTAAGTTTTGAAAATCATAGCACAATATGTAGACGAGTAGTACTGCAATCTACATTGTATGCTGCGATCTACTAAATAATCGATTGTATCAAAGGTGTTGCTATATGTATTCAAACGATTAAGAAACTTTCCAATTGTTTGAACTAATATTTATGAGTTGGAAAATGATAATAATTGAAAAAAAAATCTCTTCCAAGAAAATGGTTTCTTTAGTTAGAAAAACTCAAAAATTGTGAAAATTACGAAAAAGCGTAAAAATTAAGGGTATTTGAGCACCATCTTTCATTAAGAGTAGAGAGCTGAAATTTTAGGGGAGTGATATTATACATAAATGTAAAAAAAGTAGGGTGCGCCTTGGTCCGTAGAAAAAAAAATTTTTTTTGAACCACCCTAACCCCCCCCTCCCCGAAAAAAAAACAGAACTAACGTTTCACCAGAATAAACTTGAAATCGCATGCACCGCCAATCAAAAAATTACCATAACTCCACGCTGAATATTTTGTTACTATTTTTAAAATTTTATTTAGTTTTTAACTGAGTTCATGAAAAATAAAACTTATTTTTATGTTTCAGTGTTGGAAAAATTTTGAAATGACGTACACGAAATTTACAAATGAGGTAAGATTGATTTATAATTTTGTGACTTTACAAATCGAGTATTTATGTATTAATGCTGCCACATTAGTAAATATTGCTGATTTTTTAAAATGTGTCATATTTTGAGCCAATTCTGGTTATCACAACAACACTAACAAGGAAACCATACAATAATGCAAAAATGAAGTTTTTTTTTATACGTGTAGCAATCGAAAAAACATTGTAAGAAATGTTTCTGGACACACAAATTAACCCTCGTGTCTTCATTACCGAAATATGAAATCTTAAAGTCTACCAAAATTTTAAGAAAAGTCCCCAAGTTTAGCGTAAGTTTCAATGAGGACTGCCACATGCCGTTCCCCTACCAAAGTAATATAATGAGATATCAAGAACATTCTTTTCAATCTTGACGCTGACAAGATTTATGCAATCTTGATATTGCAAGACGAAATCAATATTGATATGACAAGATGTATGCAAGATTGCATAAAGATTGTTATAACAATCTTTCTGCAATCTTGATATTGCAAGACGAACTCAATATTGATATGTCAGGATGTATGTAAGATTGCATATAACAATCTTGTTATAACAATCTTTATGCAAAATTAAATACGCAATCTTGACGCCGTCAATACGATATCAAGATCCGTCAAGATTGTTGCAAGAAGTTTTACTTGTAGGGTATATATTTTTTTGATTTATTTCATCATGACATGAGTAAAAAATTTTAAACTTTTCAAATTGCTTTTTGCAATGACGAATTGCGATAAGTGAGAATGAATACGTGTGCTCCTTTGCCATCATGTTTTGCATGGTGGCGTAGCAAGATTGTCGCAGACTCAGTCTTGCTTTAAGGGTCGGTGAACAAGTCAGGATTGGTTGAGCACCGTATCAAGAGACGCTGGCAGAGTGCCAATCTGAAAGAGGGACTGCTCGATATTTGAGGTTCAAAAAGAAAACCCATAGCAATTTGGCATAGCTCAAAAAAAGTAAAATGCATATTTGGAATAAAATAACTTGGTTTGCAATGGGAGAAATATTGCAGTTGGCGGTCATGGAAAAAGAATACATAAACGCACGAGTTTCAAACTCAAGAGTACATGCAATATAACGATTTGTTCATTACTTCTTCTTTAATGCGAAAAAGTAATTTATTCTGCTTTAATAACCTCTAGTTTTAACCATTAATACCATGCAGTATTATATCATATTGTGGTGAAATCATGTAAGGTTTAGTAGTTAGCAGAGGCCTAAAAATTTGAAAAACATTTTCTACCACCACATTCGAAGTAATTTAGTACATAACAATTCTATACTTTAAAGTTGATTAATTTTCTATAGGGGTTCTTTGAATACATTTTAAAGAAACCTCATGTGAACTTCTTTTTACATTAAAAAAAAAATGTGTGTGTGTGGCACTTTTCACTTTTCGGTATTTCTCTTAAAACTTTTTCTGTATCCGCCCATACCTTTTACTAGCAACACGAAAATCTTCAAATATGCACTACAGCAGTAACTAAAAGTACATAATGCTTTTATAGTGAATCTCACAAAACAGATAATCTATTTCGGAAAAACATAGGCTCAATTTCAAAAACTGGTAAATTGAACTAAGAAGGCAGCGCCCATTAGAGAGTGACATGAATTAATTTTAACCGTTATTATGCATTAAAACTATTTTTTTTAAATTAAATTGCAGACTCAACTGGCTGTGAAGCAAGAAACTATTGAAGAGATGTGCTTAGTATGTATATTATCTATTTTTGTACATTTCAAAATTAGATACGTAGTTCATTTAATGGTGTGATCTTGATATTTTTCTTATTTTATGTGATTATATTTTCGTATTATTACGTGAAAGAAGCACAAACTAGGTAATTGCATACTATCTAGACTCTCAGGGTGTTATTTGGTTGTTGCTTTAAGAGATGGTTTTGCACTAGTGATTTTCGAAGATTGAGGACATTGATTTTAAAACAAACGTCTTTTTGTGCAACAATGTTGAATGATACCAATTATCAAATGCTTCAAGCACTCCTCAATAATTTTCACTGAACTAAACATACATTGATTTGAAAGAGTAAAAGTAAAAGCAAAGTACATTCATGGCGATCAAATCAAATTAGTAAATTAATGTGAAGAATGATTTCAAAATAATAATTTTTTTTTCAAGCAATTCACTGGATTATTAATTAATATTATAACTAATTTTCATATCTATTTTTCTCCTAATTTACAGTGCATGGCAGAAGGAGTGAGTCAAGGAATTCTAACAAATGAAGCAGTAGCCATTATCATTTGAAAAGTTACCTCCTGTATTTAAATGATTATTGTGAAATTCATTTTGTTTGTGTTTGTGGTAGTGTGCTATAAACAGTATGTCAAATAACTAAATAACTAATAGATAATGTTCATATTTATCTGAAAATGTATATGTAGAGATAAGTTGAGCATGAATGCAATGTCAAATCTAAATAAAATATAACAAAACATGTTTAGCTCATTGATATCATTTTGTGTGTTCGATAGCTACACATATTTTTTGAAAATAAGAGAATATAGAAAAAGGTAACTTGCACACAGGGGTTCTTTCCATGGAAAGTGGGACATGCAAGTTTCAATTTTTTTCAATCCTTTTTTTTTTTTTTGGATAATTTTTATTTGATTTTATCAAAAATATGTTAAATTCTATTGGCAACAGTGTTTTTTTCAGATAGCTTAAATTAATTACTAAAAAAAAGTAATATTGAAAGAATTTTTGTGATGCGTAACCTGAGTTACTGGGTGAATAATTAATGAAAAAAACTCTATGTAGTTGTTTACATTCAAATGTAAGTTTTAAAGTAGCTTAGAATCTATAGATTAATGTACAATACTTTGTATCAATCAAAAATTTTAATAAGAGCAGAATTTCAAGTTCTTAGTGAACTAAGTATGTCAGATGTCTGTTTTAGGTAACCTGAGTTACTAAAAGAAATTAATTTATTGGTTGGTAATTATTATAGGTATTAACATATTTGGCATTTCCTAAATAAGTTAGAAGTAGTTTAAAATTAAAAAAAAATCAATAACCTTTCCAAAACATTTTTTTTTTCATTAGAATAAGTGTTAAACCAGGCACAAGTATAGTGTATCAAATGTAACCAGAGTTACCATGGAATGACCCAGGGGCGTTACGAACTAATAGTTTTGGGAGGGGGAAAATTATCAATTTGCCGAATGAAGTTCCAATTTTACCAACTGATAAAAAAAAGTCAAGCACATATGTCGTACGTGCATAACATTTAGTGGCAAAAAACAGGCATCTTTTAAAAAATAATTCTAAAAATTAAAAAGAACAAATAATCTCAATGTTGTAATATTGCCTTCAAATCGCCGAATCGTCAGCAAAATGTGCTGAATACTGAAATTATTGGGAGGTCACAGTGACCTCACGTTAGGGCGCTCCTGCTTGTATTTATTCTGTATTGATACGCAAAAGCAATACTTAACCCAACATTGCATAGCGTTGCCAATTGGATACATGGACTATTTTTCCTTATGACTATGCATAAGGCAACTCAAGCATAAAAAGCAAGTATTAGGTATCTTAAAAGCAAATATATCCATCTATTCTCAAAATTAATTTTTTAAAAATGTGCTCCAATGTTTTATTATTATTTATTATTACATAATATTACACAAAATATTATACTAAAAACATATATATGTCTTTCAATGAACAAAAAATCATGCAGTGTAGGGTTAATAGTAGTAGAGTCTTAATAGTAGTGTAAGTTACAGGTTTTATTGTTTGGCCAAAGGTTTGGATATTTTTGTAACAGATCTCACATATATAGAAATGTAAGGAAAGTGTAGCCCAATTTGTCTTACGCATGATGGTGAAATTACCCATGGAAGTAATAAAAAAAGATCTGGAGATATTTAATCACATCTGGTAAGTAACTTTTACGATAAAAAAAAATAGCCAGTCTAAACACTTATAAAAATAGTTTATTGCTGGAAACCTTTAATAGGAATGAAAAATATAGTTTGATCAACACTTCCAAAATAACAAAAAAACAATGTTTGAAATGAACACTTAATTCGGTTAAAAACTTACGATATTTATGCAAAATTAAAACAAAAAAAAAAGTTAACACCAAAATGTAAATAAAAATCTTGAACAATGTACTAAACAATTGAACATTTTTCTACACATAAATACATCAAAAATCAATATTGCATAACAATATGTGACACAAATGATATTCAGCATTTAAGAACAATGATGTACATTATATATGTACATTGCTGTTTATATATAATGCACATAAATAAAGTGGGAAATATTTTATAAAATACTCAAGCAAGTAATTTTTTACGTCAATAGAGAAATGAAGACTATAATAAGAATTTTCGACAATTTTAAAAGCAAGTGCTGTTAAAAAATCCAAAAGATGTAAACAACTTTAGTTTAATAACAGATGCTAGTCTTTTAAATTTCCTTACGAGCAACAAGTATGGCATTTTTTAATTTTTGACTTAAGTATATATATTTTTATATATACATATAAATAATATATATATATTGAAAGATTCAAAAGAAGGTTGCATAGAAAATAATTTCCATGCATTCACTGCCACAAGTTTTTATTTCATATTACATTTTCATTCTTTAAATACACTTTACTGTGAGAGACTGAAACAGGTAACAGTTTCCATTCGATGGCAAATTTCAACATTCACATTGGAGAGATATTGGGGGAAAACAGCAAATTAATTGTAAATGTTGGCATTCTCCAATTTCAGTATTTCGCAATAACATATAAACACACATACATGCAACCATCGATAGACAGCAGGGCAGCAAAGGAGAGGGTCTGGGGCAGAGCTTGATTATGACAAACTTTGGACCAGGGCATGAGCCTTAGGCCCATCTCCCTAAACCAATAATTGAACTTTTAGTTGGTTTGCTTAGTTTGTTAGCAAGTGAAACAATTCATAAGTGCATTAAATAAAAATCATTTTTTGAGTAGTTTATTTATGTTCAGTACAATTTTGTACCACCATGGATGTTGGAGGACATGTTTTGCAGTTGGGTTATTGCTTTACAGTGGCCTAGTAAACTGCCATGGGAAGATAAAGGGCAATACATGCAGAAATTAGTTTTTGCGATATTTGAAAAAGGTATTTTGGATTCCAAACAAACAATAAGGAAATGTTGGAATTTGAAGTTTTTATTGTGCTTTATTTTTAGTAGAAATAAAACAAGCAAGATTTTACAACAAAGCTAAAGTACAAAGGATGAAAAAAAATGCAATGAAGTGAAAAATTTGCAGATACTGCCCTTTACCCACTTATAGCAGTGTACCTTTTTTGTAGAAGGCAAATTACCTTTTCAATGCATGGTAATGCATGAATGAATCATACCATTTTTAACTAAATTTAGTATCAATGGCATTGCAATTAGTACTGGGGAAAAGCTTAGCTACACATTAAATTCATTTTAATGAATTTATTCAGATAAAATTCAGCACAGAAAACAGTCCGTTGCGATGTTTTTAACAAGGATTCAACAAATCTCACCATTCATTGAGGGGTTAAGGACAGTAAGACAATCAATGGAATATACGTGGAGATTGAGTTACAAGAATAACTAATATTTAGAAGGTATGTAAGGCATTTCACAAACTAGTCTACTGAAGAAGAAGCTCAGATTGGGTAGCATGGATAATGCCCAAAACATTTGGAATGTAGAAATAAGCAATATTTATTAACTTTTTGGAACCGGGCTGTTTTTTAGAAATTTTTCTTTCGACCCAGATAGTAAGACAGTTGAACCACAGATTTCTTTTCCATTGAAAAGAGAAGGTATAAATTATCGTACCAGACGTATGATACCTTGAAAAAATCCCCGGCTCCAAAGCGTTCGAGTGAAAATCTCAACCCTGTCCTCTAAAAAAAAAAAAAAAAAATAGTTACGGTACAGCATGCAGAGGTGGCGCTAGGAAATGCCCGACAGGGGGGCAAGCTTCCCCGACAGGTGGGGCATAAATATAATTTTAACATTTACAGTTCACTGACCTCCCCCCCCCCCTCTCCAGTCTTTCCATTTTTTGTGATGCGTAAACACAAGAGTAATCATTCTTACCTCTAACAAAACAAATACGAATTTTGTATTTACAGTTTACCATCAAACTAAACTAGCTGTCGTGGCCGTCACGAAACTTTCTTCTATATCTATCTTATGAATTCCGATTACAAAATAAAATACGTACTCGCCCGAGTAATTGGAGACAGTTACAATTTCCCAATTATCGTAATAACCCTGCAAATTCAGAATCAACGAGCGAAATTGGAAATCATTGCAAAAGCCTTGTTTAGATAAATTGCAAACATTTTATTTGTTAGTAAAAAGAAATTGGCAACAGTTAAAAATTTCAAATCATTGAAAGTTTTCAGCTGTTTTGATAATTAAATAGCGTGAAAGCGATTTTTTAATGAATTAATTTTTCGCATTGTTGACTAAGCGCAAAGATCACCCCATCCTCCCCCTGAGGAGATTGGCGACAAAATTTAATCGATGCTTGCTTCCATATTGAGTTAGTGTTATTCCAAATTTCATTCAAATCGCAGCAATATTTCCCGAGATACAGTAGGTGCAATGACAAAATAAGCACTTTTGATTGCTCCACCCCCCTTGGAGATATTGACAAACAAATTGAATCAGCACCTGTACTCAGTAGGGTCTACCTATGGACCAATTTTCGTTTGATTCCGCCGGTTACTTCCTGAGATATAGCAATCACCCCCGCGCAGAACACGTGCGATTGCTCCACCCCCCTTGGAGATATTGACAAACAAATTGAATCAGCACCTGTACTCAGTAGGGTCTACCTATGGACCAATTTTCGTTTGATTCCGCCGGTCACTTCCTGAGATATAGCACTCACTCCCGCGCAGAACACGTGCGATTGCTCCACCCCCCTTGGAGGAATTCGCTAAACAAAGTCAGGTGCACCAGTTCACATGGTGGTACATATGTGCAAAAATTTTTGTTCGATTTCATGCAGTAGTTTTTGCTCTAGCGCGGCCACAAAAACTGGTCACACACATACAGACTCACACACAGACAGACACACACACACACACACAGACAGACATTTTCCAAAAATGGTCGAAATGGACTCAGCGCACCTCAAAACGTGCAAATCCGTCAAAATTCGACATTCGAAAATTTTCACGAAACCAATACTTTCTTCTATATATTAGATATAGAAGAAAGTAAAAACGATGATTGAAAGTAAATAAAATGATAGAAACATACTAATACAAATTTTATTATCCAAAATAAATAGATACACAGAGAACGAAATTATTAATTAATTAAAATTTTGAAATTTTTCCCGGGTTTCACCAGCTTAGTTACATCCGTTTTTTAAATTCTATTTATTATAAACGAAAATTTCGTGGGGTCCCCCTCTCCGTTTTTGTTTTTTGAAAAGAAATGAGAAGAAAAGTATGTTTCGTAAATTAAACATCACTCCATTTTTTATTAGAAATTATTAATTTTCCCACAAATATTTTTATTTGTTAGAAATCCTAATTCTGAAGTCCGAGTAAAAATGTTGGATTGAATTGACAATTTTGTAGTGATACCTTATAGTATACTGCAAGTTATCACTTCAAAATACCGAAATTTTTCAACTTTTAATCGACTACGCCTTTTGTGCTAACTTTTTTTATTTTATTTTAAATGACATGCCACCCGAATTTCAAAATAAAATGCGGTTTTACTTTCGGTTTTTTCGAAAATATTATTTAATTATTGAATATAAGACTAATAATGAAGAAAAATTTTAAATACATTTCTATTTAGTTCCATCTTTACATCACTTACATTAAAAAACGAAAACCATTAGACCTTTATTTTGCGAACTTTTTTAGCTGCAAAAGCTTTTACTATATCATCAAATGATAGCTTAGACAATAATGATAATAATAATAAAAACAAAAATAAATACAAGCTGAGTAACCTTAAATATTTTCAAAACAAAAACAGTTTTTTGAATTCATAATTGAAAAATTGGGAATCTTGTAAAATGAGAGTTCTATCTTTATTCAGTTTATCTCAAGTTCTTCAGTAAGTTTTATTTTGAAATTAAGAAAAAGAAGAAGAAAAGGGATGCTTCTAATTCTTTAAAAACAAAAATAGATAACGA
This sequence comes from Uloborus plumipes, assembly GCA_038373865.1. NCBI lineage: Eukaryota > Metazoa > Arthropoda > Arachnida > Araneae > Uloboridae > Uloborus > Uloborus plumipes. The sequence continues at coordinate 151,496 of JAXGGA010001164.1, forward strand.
AATACGAAATGAGTAATTGTTTTCCTTTTCATATTGACTATTATATTTAATACTGTTACAAATCTTGTAAATAGTTGTTGTTTTTCCTGCCTTGCATCATTTTCACTAGTTTTGGTTTTATCTGGCGACATGTTGCAAAAGTATCTGAAGATATCACTTCTACCATTTGTATACCGACCCTGTAACGTTTTGTAGTTTTTACACTTGCCCTATATTTAATAAGCATGAAGACATTTTCGCGTGGTTTTTTTTCTTTTATCACTAGAATTTGTTGAATGGATTATTTAAGTTTGTGAATGAACAGAATACTCCAGATTTTGCTAGAATGTAGTAGAAATATCCTTCCGAGTATAAATAGCTGGCCTTGAACAGAGTCAGTTAGTTTTTCTCAGATTGGATTTCTGAGAGGCTCGTTTTATTCGCTTGGGCGAATGTTTGTTTTGCTTTTGTAATTTCTTAATTACTGTTCACGTTAGATACGTGGTGCTGAGTTACTGTTGAGAGTACAGTGTACTGTTTGCTACCTAATTGCTGGATGTTTAGCAATTGTTTCCTGCTCCTTTTGTAAATAAGTGTACATACTTGTAAATAAATTTATAGTTACTTCCTCAAGATTGGAATGCTCATTTAAAGAAAGTTGAAGGTGCTACGGACTCGTTACAATTTTGGCGCCCAACGTGGGGCATCTTCAAGGACTTTCTTGGAATTATCTGTGAACTTGGACTTTTCTTCCTGAGGACTTTTTGACTTCGGAATTTTATGGTGATTACACGAGCAATAGAGGAACAACTGAAACAACTCCTTGATGCGATCAACGCTGTTAAAAGTGACATGACTGCGAATCAAGAACAATTAAAGAATGATATGGCGTCTATGGCTACTAATCAAGAACAATTAAAGAGCGATTTAACCGCTAGCATAACTTCAAGTCAAGAAGAAATTAAGAGTGATTTAACGGCTAGCATAACTTCGAGTCAAGAAGAAATTAAGAGCGATCTAACGTCAATGAAAAGTTTGGTGGAAAGTAAATTTACCAACATGGAAAATAAAGTGGAGGCTCTAGAAGAAAAAGTTGACAGCTTTGAGAATCGAATGACGACAGTAGAAAACCATGTGGAAAAGAAAATTAAAGAACTTGAATCGAAGTTATCAGCATCCTGCAACAACTCAAGTGACTGTGTAGCTGCAGCTGGAACTTCTCGTCCATCCATTAAACTGGCCACATTTGACGGGAAGACCTCGTGGAATATTTACAAGAAGCAGTTCCTCATCGTTGCAGAAGCAAACTCCTGGGACTCTTCCACGAAAGCCTGTCACCTTGCAGCCTCGCTGAGAGGGGATGCAGCTGACATACTACAGACCTTCCCAGAGGACAAGCACCGTGACTTCGAAGCCTTATCATCGGCCTTGGAGCTTCGCTTTGGCGAAGCATGCCAAAAAGAATTCAGCCAACTCCAGCTGAAATCCCGACTCCAGAGGGCTGGAGAGACTTTGCAAGTTTTTGCAGCAGACGTTGAGAGGCTTTCCCATCTCGCCTTCTCGAACTGTCCTTCGGATGTTCGCGATAGCCTGGCCCTGAACTACTTCATAGACGGAGTGCGAAGTCCAGAAATTCAGACGGCTCTCCGGATGGCGGACATCAAAGATCTTAAATCCGGTCTGGTCTACGCAATGAAGTTCGAGGCTGCACAGCAAACATCCCGCAAGGATCGCCATTCAATCAGGGGCGTGGAAGTGAGTGCCCCGGATTCGAACTCAACTTGTCTCTCGGAAATTAAGCGACAAATCAAAGAGATCTCGTGGACCCTGAAGAAGATTACGGCTCGCAAAGACCAAAGTAGACAACCACTGAAGTGCTGGAAATGTGGCGGTGAGGGCCACGTACGAAGGAACTGCGAAGCCCGCCAAGAAACAGGAGGGAAGAGCACCTCTCCCTCTCCAGCTCAGGAAAACTAAGCATGGCAATCTCGCGGGGCGGAGGTCGCCAAATTGGAATGAGCCCCATCCCAAAGTTTTCCAGATTTCCTCAAGAAGTGGCGGCTGCAACGGACTCTTCATTTACGCATATGTGAATGGGTTTCCCTGCGAAATGATTGTGGACACAGGAGCCAACGTTACCATCATTAGGACTGATGTGGCTCGTCAATTTGGACTCAAGATCTTATGGACGCCGCCCTGCGTTACTCTCCAAACTGTGACAGGTGACAAAATCGAGATTGAAGGAAAAGTGAACTTAGAAATAATGTTCGGGAGCGCCACTTACCATCACACGGCATTCGTCGCTGACATTACAGATCCCTTCATTCTCGGACTGGACTTTTTGAGAAAATTTGATTTTTCTATCGACTTTAAAAATAATGAGCTGCACTCGATGAGGGAAGACATAGCAATTTTCAATGCTGAAAATAACTTAAAATCCGCTCATCAAATAATAGCCCAAACAGATTTATTGATTCCCTCTAGATCAGAAGTACTAATACCTGGCTCCATCAAGGAAAACAACAGCTTTAAATTCGGCCTCATTGAATATCCTAACCAGAATAATAGCCCAAAAGGAGTACTGGTGGCATCTACGCTTGTGGACCTTTCAAGGAATGCAGTTCCTGTGAGAGTCGCCAATGTAAGTGAAAGACCGAGGAATATTAAGAAAGGAGAAGTGTTGGCAACTTGTACTCCCGTAAACTGCATCATCAGAAGAATTGATTCCTCCGAGACTGTGTCTTCCGAGTCCTTGACTTCGAAATTAATTGAGAGTGCACCATTATCGAAGGATCAAAGATACGCTGCGGAAAAATTGGTGGACAACTTCAAGCAGGTGTTTTCATCTACATCCGAGGATGTTGGTCGCACGAATTTAACGCAGCATAGGATCGACACTGGAGATCATCCCCCTATCAAGCAGCATCCAAGACGACTACCGTTCGCCAAGAAGGAAGAGGTTGAGATCCTCTTGAAAGAGATGCAGGAGAATGACGTCATCGAACCCTCATCCAGTCCTTGGGCATCCCCTATCGTCTTGGTCCGAAAGAAAGACGGCTCCACCAGATTTTGTGTTGATTACCGACGCCTGAATGACATCACCAAGAAGGACAGTTACCCTCTTCCACGGATCGATGACACTCTGGACACCCTTTCCGGACACAAGTGGTTTTCGACCCTGGATTTAAAGAGCGGCTACTGGCAGGTGGAGATACACCCCGACGACCGAGAGAAGACGGCGTTTACAACCGGACAAGGCTTGTGGCAGTTTAAAGTGATGCCCTTCGGCCTCTGCAATGCACCAGCCACGTTCGAGCGTCTTATGGAATCAGTGTTACGAGGACTCTCTTATGAATCCTGTCTTGTCTACTTGGACGACATCATCATCATAGGACGCAGTTTTGAGGAACATTTGGCTAATCTTAGGAAGGTGCTGCAAAAGCTTAAGGAAGCCAACCTGAAGTTAAGCCCGTCCAAATGTAATTTGTTCCGCCGTGAGGTGAACTACCTTGGTCACATTATCTCTTCTGAGGGTGTACGAACAGATCCAGATAAGGTATCCGCAGTCAAGAATTGGAGCCGCCCCGAAAATGTCCATCAGCTGCGAAGTTTCCTGGGGCTCTGCACGTACTACAGGAAGTTTGTGAAGGGTTTTTCCAACATTGCACGACCTTTGCATAAGCTGACGGAGAGCAAACAAAAATTTGAATGGTCCAAAGAATGCGAGGATGCATTTCTACAGCTGAAGGAGGCTTTAACATCAACGCCTATTCTCTCTTATCCTCAGCCTGAAAAATCCTTCATACTTGACACTGATGCGAGCCACGAGAGCGTTGGAGCTGTTTTATCTCAAGAAATAGACGGTAACGAACATGTCATCGCCTACTGGAGCAAATGCTTATCCAAGTCGGAGCGAAATTATTGTGTCACGAGAAAGGAATTGCTCGCCATAGTTAAAGCTGTAGAACATTTCCATCATTACCTCTACGGCCGTAAATTCCTGCTCCGGACCGATCATGCCTCTTTAACTTGGCTTTTGAATTTCAAGAATCCAGAGGGCCAGGTAGCCAGGTGGATACAGCGGCTCCAGGAATATGACATCGAGATTAAGCACCGAAAAGGTTTGTCACACGGTAATGCTGACGCATTATCAAGAAGACCTTGTTCCGAGAACTGCCATTATTGCTCCCGAATAGAGAAACAGTACGGGACGACAATCCCTACTGCCTGTCAAGTTACTGCTACTTCATCATCTTCAGATCCTGATCCATGGAGTGACGACCAAGTAAGAAAAGATCAGCTTGAAGACCCAGACCTAAAGCCTATCATAGAGTTAATGGAAAAGGACAGTCGGCGACCTAGTTGGCAAGACGTTTCTATCTACAGTCCTGCAACGAAAAGATACTGGGCTCTATGGAAATCTCTCCAGTTGCGAAATGGCGTCCTGTATCGGAAATGGGAATCTGACGATGGTAAAGCATTCAAATGGCAGTTACTCCTTCCCAGATCAAGAATTCCAGACGTTCTAAAGGAATTGCACAGTAGTCCGACTGGAGGACACTTTGGTATCTTGAAAACCCTCCACAAGGTTCGAGAGCGCTTCTTCTGGAGCAAGGCGAAGGATGACGTGGAGAAGTGGTGCCATTCTTGTGACGCCTGTGCTGCCCGTAAAGGACCGAAGAGAAGAAGCCGCGGGAAGCTACATCTTTACAACGTAGGAGCTCCTTTCGAACGAATCGGGATCGACATTCTTGGTCCTCTACCGAAAACTACTGATGGGAACAAATACATCCTCGTTTCCATTGACTATTTCACCAAATGGCCCGAAGCATATTCCATTCCGGATCAAGAAGCTACCACTGTAGCAGAGACTCTAGTCCAGCATTGGATCTCGAGATATGGGACACCTTTGCAGATCCATTCCGATCAGGGAAGAAACTTCATCTCTGCTGTGTTTAAGGGCCTATGTAAAATCCTCAAAATTGAGAAAACTCGAACTACACCACTACACCCACAATCGGACGGCACGGTGGAGAGATTTAACAGGACAATCCTTAATAATCTCTCGCTTATGGTCTCCAAAAATCAACAGGATTGGGACAAGAAACTTCCTCTGTTCCTGCTGGCCTATCGTAGTGCTGTCCACGAGACCACCGGATATTCCCCATCACAGATGCTCTTCGGCCGAGAGCTTCGGCTGCCTTGTGATCTCGTCTTCGGTCTCCCTCCAGATGCACCTTCATCGCCTGAGGAGTACGTCCAGGATCTCCAGGCCCGGTTGGAAGAAGTTCATCACTTCGCACGGGAGCGAATCAACATCGCGACGGAGAAAATGAAGACCCGATACGACACAAGGTCCACTGGCCATGACTTTCAAGAAGGTGACAAGGTATGGCTATGGAATCCCATCCGACGTAAAGATCTGTCACCCAAATTGCAGTCGCATTGGGATGGACCCTACACAGTCCTTCACCGACTAAACGACGTCGTAGTGAGGATCCAGAAGTCATCACATTCAAAACCTAGGGTTGTACATTATGATCGGCTAGCCCCATACTATGGCCATAGTCCTTAAAATAAATCTAAAGCTACCATGGTAACTTGTTTGTAAATTTTGTAAATAACTTTTGCCTTTAACTGTTTGTAATATTACTCTATCAATGTTATTATTTCTTTCATGTTCTCATTGTTATTTTGTATCATGTGTACGATTGGTTATCATGTATGTAATGTGTGCATCTGTAAATTTTCCCTTGCTTCTTTTCTGGGGATTGTACTGCCCGGGACGTGCAGTCCTTAGGAAGGGGGGCAATGTTAAAAATCTTGTAAATAGTTGTTGTTTTTCCTGCCTTGCATCATTTTCACTAGTTTTGGTTTTATCTGGCGACATGTTGCAAAAGTATCTGAAGATATCACTTCTACCATTTGTATACCGACCCTGTAACGTTTTGTAGTTTTTACACTTGCCCTATATTTAATAAGCATGAAGATATTTTCGCGTGGTTTTTTTTCTTTTATCACTAGAATTCGTTGAATGGATTATGTAAGTTTGTGAATGAACGAACACTCCGGATTTTGCTAGAATATTGTGGAAATATCTTTTCGAGTATAAATAGCTGGCCTTGAACACAGTCAGTTAGTTTTTCTCAGATGGGATTTCTGAGAGGTTCGGTTTTATTCGCTTTGGGCGGATGTTTGTTTTGCTTTTGTAATTGCTTAATTACTGTTCACGTTAGATACGTGGTGCTGAGTTACTGTTGAGAGTACAGTGTACTGTTTGCTACCTAATTGCTGGATGTTTAGCAATTGTTTCCTGCTCCTTTTGCAAATAAGTGTACATACTTGTACATAAATTTATAGTTATTTCCTCAAGATTGGAATGCTCATTTAAAGAAAGTTGAAGGTGCTACGGACTCGTTACAATACGTTTGAAAACTATTTGAAATGAAAGAAATCTTAAAAGCTTTAAATACTTTGCAAAGGAAAAATATTTTCATGAATTTCACTTTAGAAAAAATCTCAAGTACAAAATGTAAATTTTACATTTAAACTATCCAATATTCAGCATTAAAAGAAGTGTACAGTGAAATTTTAAGCAACTTAGAAATCCTAAACTTTACTGTGTAAGAAAAGGAACGAGAGCATTAAAAAAAGTTATCATTGAATAAATGTTTATTAATTAGCATTTGTTTATTAAATACTTTACGAAATATCACATATTATGGCTGAAAAATATTTTGTACAATTTATTTGTTTAAAACAAGAATTTAAATTTGAAAATTGGTACTTTTTATTAACGCGATAATTTCCAGGAACAAAAAATTTCCCCTCTTTTACAAAATTCTTACATGGCGATTGAATTTCTTTAACTCTCTTACTCTCAACGCCAACCCCGTATTGCAGTGATTGACCAAAAGTAGCCAAATTTTAATTCTTACATTAACTAAGTAAAATGGTTTGTTTAATGATGTTTATTCGGAAACCTGATTAAGTGATTTACTTTAAAGGGTTACAGTACCTCAAAAATGACCAAAAGACCAAAAAAGAAATTATTGCTTATTTCAAAAGTGAAAGTTATTTAAAACAGTCAGAAAAAATAGCATTGTTCTAGCTAAATTATTTAAAAAGTTATGAGTGACTTTAGGGCATGCATGCTATGTGTTCTAATGGAAAAGCCAAACTTTGCTTTTTCTAGGTGATCAGTTTTTAGTGTTTGGGTCAATCCATTTCAAATCACCCAATATGAATAAAATTTGTTGCTCGACATTTTTAATTTTTCTGATTTTTTTATCATGGATTACCTATGGGTAGACATGAACAAAACTGCAATTGAAAAAAATTTACATGCTATCTTTTTTATTTGGCAGCCATTTCAAAATGGCGATTTGGCAAATTTGACAGAAAAACGGGGTTTGCGAAAAATTTTATTACCAAGTCGTTTTTAAAGACATCAAAATAATTTAAAAACCAGTGTGTTCAGCTTAAAATGACCTTTAAATACACCTTCTTTAAATTTCCTTATCATGTAAGAAAGTTGGTCAAAATCTTTCTCGAAAAACTAGAAAAAAACGTAGAATTTAGTAATTTTTAAGACCATAAATTTTTATGAAGGAAGAGAGACTCAGCAATATTATTTTATTTCTGTGTTTGAGTACTCATAATACTACCAGCAGCATAAGTTTTAGTCTTTAGAATGAACTCTTTTTTTCTACGGGTCTTCAAAAATAGCGGAAAACGCGAAAATGCCCATTTTCATAGGTCAATATCTGAAAAGGGACTGAATGAAAAAAATGAAAATTGCATAAAATGTTCTTTATACTAATAAGAATATCTCACAAAAAAATTATGACTGAGACTCAACTGCGTTTTGAGTTATAGAGCTGTGAACTTCAACTAAAAGGCTACCTTTTTTATACACTCGTGCAATGCTAAATTAGCAACTAAGGCTTAAAATTATCTTAACTGACAAAGTTAAATAATGCTGAAATCTATAAGTTAACAATGCACTTTTAATTACATCTTTTTTTTTTTAATAATCAACAGTAGTACTATCGTAAAATGAAATACCGTTCTTGAACTTACCCACATGTTTTATGCATTATAATGGTGTAAACTAGGGATGCACCGATTAATCGGCATTACCGATTAATCGGCCATAATCGGCCACTTTGCCGATTTTGAATAATCGGAAAAATCGGGCCGATTAATTGGCTGAAAAATATTTTTCAGATATTATTCTTTAAAGTATATTTTAACTAGGAAACTATGATCAATAATTTTATTAACAGTAATAATAATCCTCACAGTTCATATAAAGTTTTTTAAAAATGATTTCTCCTACTTTGAATAAATATACATAGATAATGATGCAACATTTTTCATGTGATGATAGTTTTCTCCTAAACACAGTGCTTTCAACTCTAATTTTCAAATAATAACCTCTAATTTTCAAATAATAAAAGTATTGAATTAAATTGCTACTGATTACTAAAATGGTATACGCCCAAAATGTCACTGCCGAAATGTCGCGGGCCAAAATGTCGCGGCCAAAATATCGCTGGGAAAAAATGTCGCGGGCCAAAATGTCGCGGGTCAAAATGTCGCCGGTCCAAAATGTCGCCGGTCCAAAATGTCGCGGTCTAAACTGTTGCGGGTCAAAATGTCGCCGGTCCAAAATGTCGCCGGGCCAAAATGTCGCGGTCTAAAATGTCGCTGGTCAAAATGTCGCCGGTCCAAAATGTCGCGGTCCAAAATGTCGCGAGCAAAAATGTCGAAGGTCCAAAATGTCGTGGGCCAAAATGTCGCCGGTCCAAAATGTCGTGTGTCCGAAATGTCGCCGGTCAAAAATGTCGCGTGTCCAAAATGTCGCCGGTCAAAAATGTCGCGTGTTCAAAATGTCGTCGGTCAAAAATGTCGCGTGTCCAAAATGTCGCCGGTCAAAAATGTCGCGGGCAAAAATGTCGCCAGTTCAAATGTCGTCAGACAAAAATGTAGAAGATCCGACATTGATAGTACCAAAAATTAAATTATATGAAAAGACTTTTTTACACCAAATTAGCAAGAGATTGCTAATTGCTGTTGATGAACGTGTGCGTTAATGATAGAATGGACTAAAATTTTTGAAAAAAAATTAAAAAAAAATTACCCTTTCGGCTTGTAACCGTTTCGAGCGCTTTCCAAGAAACAAATAGTTTTCAAACAAGCGTCCGTTATTTATTTACAATAGCTTATTTAACGTGACTCGCTATCTACCAACTTAAAAACGAATAGATTAGCAGCTCAAGCCAAGTTTAATTGATATCGAAAGGAAAATTTATATGTTAAAAAAGAAGTTGAAGAAATGTGAAATGAATAAGACAGATATACAATGTTTGACATTTGTTTTTGTTAAAATTTCTTACATGATTGAAACCAAAATACCAAACATTTTTTATAAAAATTAAAAAATACTGAACCATGAAAAACTTTACACATAATTTGATTTTAGATAGAAATTTTATTTACACATCAAGACGAAGAAGCTTTCCACAAATCGTAAAAAGAGATCTTCGTTTTGAAAATAAAATGTCGACGCACATAAAATGTATAATGTGACTGGACCATTAATAGCTCTTTTAAATTAATTAAAAAGGAGAGAGAGAGAGCAGTGAATAGTAATAAAATGAAATTGACATATTTACATATTTACGATAGAATGTGACTGGACCACAAATAGCTACTTTAAAGTTATAAAAAAAGCACGGTGAACAAAAATAAAGAGAAATGTACATATTTACAATTACGTTGCAAAAATGCACTGGACAATCCAATAGGTAGACCCTCAATCGCTCCTCTAAACTCAAAAAAAAAAAAAAAAGCGCGGAGAACAATAACAATGAGAAATTTACACATTTACAATTGCGTTCTAAAAATGCACTGGACATTCCAAAAAAGTAGACCATCAATTGCTCCTTCAAAAAAAGAAAAAAAAAACACGGTGAACAGTAATAAAGAGAAATATACATATTTACAAAAGAAGACCATCAATTGTTCCTTTAAATTCAAAAAAAAAAGCACGCTGAACAACCATAAAGAAAAATTTACGTATGTACAATTACGTTGTAAAAATGCACTGATCAATCCAAAAAAGTAGGCCATCAATTGCTCCCTTAAGTTCAGAAAAAAAAGCATGGTGAACAAAAAAAAAAAAAAAAAAAAAAAAAAAAAAAAAAAAAAAAATGTGCAGTTACGTTGTAAAAAATAATGCACTGATCAATTCAAAAAAGTAGACCGTCAACTGCTCCCTTAAATTAAAAAAAAAAAAAAACTGTGAACAATAATAAAGAAAAATTTACATACGAACAATTTCGCTGTTAAAATGCACTGATCAATTACTTTTTGGCAATCTGAAATCAATTTGAATATTATATTTGGCGCTAAATGTACACCATTCGCATTCCGTAAGGCGTTAAAAGTATTTCCAACATTGCGGTATACCATAGCAAATAATATGGACATGAAAACGAACTATTGATTGGATGTTTGGCGAGAAAATATAGTAACATACTTTGATTGAAAACAGCAATAGGTATAAAGAACAAAATAGTGTTCGTCTGGCAAAAAATGTATGACATCTAAGCCTCTACAAATCTAAAGGAGTTCCGAAATATGAAACTGAATCCCATTTGTTTTTAAAAAATGATTAATCTGTTAATCAAATACATTTTTTATCCTTTATACTTGAGATTGTTATTGGAAAACTTCCATTATTGAGAGCTCTTGGCGCGATTTAAAAGATCGCCAAATTTACGTAGCAAGCAATTCCAACTATCTGCCAGAGAATTGAGTTAATAGGGGAGACTGGGGACGGTTGTGACGCGGGGCGGTTGTGACAGTCGTCATATTAGCTAAACCATAATTAATACCTGGTTGAAGCAAAGAGAGAGAGTATCAGCATGTTTGTCTGAATGTGTATCAAAGCATTGCGGTAGCCATCGAGTGACATTAACGCTAGCAGAGGGGTTGGTTACTTTTTAACAGTCAACAGTAAGTTTTTTTGTTCGATGTCTTTTAGTAATTCCTGTTGAATGGGTACAGATAAAGAAATGAAAGTTTTCTCCCCGTTAGTAGTGAACCTCAATAGTGAAATAGCAGTGATTACATTTTATGTAGGCTATTTTGTATTGCCATGGCGATTGCTGTTTTCAAAAGTAGTGGGTTGGGGTCGGTTGTGACAAATTGCATGGGGACGGTTGTGACACGAGTAAAACATGTTTTTATCATATTTGATGCCCATAATACGCTAGGAGAAGACAGAAATAGGGCAGTGTGACCTAATGAAATATAAAGAAGCTTATAAAGAAGTGAAACTTTTTTTTTTCTTTCGGAAAGCTTTGGAAATGCAACGTTAATCGTAAGTCTTTGCTACGAAACATTCATTTGCAAACGCGATGGAGCCGGCCGGCGCTGTCACAATGAAAACAACGTGTGCGTAGGTTATATTGCTCATAATAAAGTGTTTTTGAGCTTACATATACGCTGAAAGCAGATATGAGAGTAAAATGGCTACTGAGGAATGGTTCCGTTCATTTATGAATAGAAGTGTTTCACGTCTGTTCGTGTAGCTCATGCAACTAGCCTTTCAAGAGTAACAAGCTTCAATAAAACAAATAAATGTGGAATCTTTCTTTGATACTTGAGAATTGTTATGAACAGACACGGTTATGACCCACAGGATGTGCATACTGTTGCCAAAACAGACGTTACGAAATTCCAAAAACCTGATATTTTTGTAAACCTTGGTATAAGGCTACTTCAACTGAACGAGACACATTGTTAAATGTTAAACTTTCCCAGATGAAGGTTATGTTGAATTACGTTTAATATTACTTGAAATTAAAAGTGATCTAGACTGTTTTGCTGTATTTTTGAACTTGTCACAACCGACCCCAAGCACTGTCACAACCGCCCCTGGGGTGGGGTCGTTTGTGACACTTTTTCCTTTTCTGTTTAATTTGGTCCTGTGAGTTAACTATTGTACTTAGGGCGAAAATTTTAGTGTTTATAAGCAGGCAAATAAACACTTTAACATAAAAACAACTTTAAACCAGCTCACAGGCATTGCTAAGGGATCTATGGGGGAGCAAATGAAAATTGTCACAACCGTACCCAGTCTCCCCTACACTAAATACTCGATTGGATTGATGAAAGCCTTCGAAATGGAGTTTTAAATTGAAATTACAAAGACAGAATTAGGTCTAAAATTGAAATAAAAAAATTAACTAACCATCGGATTTTGTTGAAACTGGTCTCTAAACCTTCCCAGTACCAAAAGGAACAAACGGTGAAAATTTCAGGCAAATCTCCCGGGTAGTTTCTGAGATCTTAGGGAACACACACACACACCCACACACACACACATTTACCAACATTCATTTATATATATATAGATGTAGAGGGACCCAAACTAAGTATTTTAGCAAAAATATATTCCTCAATGCGCCTTAGTTTTTGAGATATAACGATCCAAAGTTCAGCTCGAAGTTGTTACAGAGGTACGGTTGAGCAGTGGGCACAACAGCGGCCGTAGCCCAGTGAGCAAGGTCCCCCACTCCGACCGCTGGAGGTCTGGGGATCGAGTCCCGTGAATTAACAATATTAAAAATTGAAAAAAAAAAAAATCTTTTCTAAATGAATAAATAAATAAAATAAAAATGAATAATTAAACGATTAACTATCGAATTTTTTTTGATATTAAAGAAAAAAAAAAAAAAAATACGTCACGGGACTCGATCCCCAGACCTCCAGCGGTCGAAGTGGGGGACCTTGCTCACTGGGCTACGGCCGCTGTTGTGACCACTGCTCAACCGTACCTCTATAATAACTTCGAGCTGAACTTTGGATCGTTATATCTCGGAAACTAAGGCGCATTGGGACATATCCTTTTGCTAAAATACTTAGGGTGGGTCCCTCTATGTAATATATAAAACTCATCAAAATCGGTGAGTGACAACCTGTAAGGTCCCCTTGTCAGAGTTACATACCTACAACCAAACAAACAAAAAACAAACAAACCCACATGTGAAACTAATAAAAGCGTATTAAAAAGGAAGAAATTTAGCATCCCTGGGCCCTAAGTACAGCCCTGAATAAACTATGGCATTATTTTGGTCCTTAAATAATTTAAGCGTTAGAAGAAATCAATTTAGTTACATTTTTGTTAATAAATTAAGCTAATTTTCTAAACTGTTACGTTTAAAAAAAGTTACTAAACAGGTGTATTTATCATATCGTGATAAGCTTATTAGCAAAATTGAGCTACATAATTAAGCTGCATTGAATTTGTGAATTGCTGGAAACATTAAATCTGTACTATGCACTTAGTGTCATTTAGAAACGGCTATATTTTGGACTGGAAACATTTTGGACCGGCGGCCTTTCGGACCGGCGTTATTTTGAACCGGCGACATTTTGGCCCGGCGATCTTTTTGACCGGCGACATTTTGGCCCGGCGACCTTTTTGACCGGCGACATTTTGGCCCGGCGACATTTTGGACCGGCGACATTTTGGGCAGACGATATTTTGGACCGGCGACATTTTGGCCCGCGACATTTCGGCCGCGACATTTTGACCACAAACCTACTAAAATATATGAATTAAAAGTACTCCTAAACTGGAGTATTCACCACACACTCCCCCACCCCTCCTTCTCTTTTTATAAATTTTTATTTCCAAAATACATAACTAACAATGTGTTAATAATATTATTGACACTAATGTGAAAATTGGTTCAAAGAAATTTGATAAAATATTGAAATTATTTTGTGAAAACTAGGAAAATGGAAAAAAATCTTTTCCCAGAATTAAATGACTTTCTATTTCTAAACTTGGAATTGTGTAAGAGATTAAAAAACAGTGATGGTAAAATTGGTAGTAGAAAAGGAATTATCCTTATCATTAATCGGCTCAGCCGATTAATCGTCAGATTATTAACAGCCGATAAATCGGTAATCGGCCAATTTGCTTATCGGTGCATCCCTAGTGTAAACTATTACACATAATAATGTTTTTTAAATATACTTTTGTGTTCAACTCTTAACTACTTGCCAGTTGTAATTTTGGTTAGAAAACTGAACAAACATGATATTTCGTTACACATTTTATCAGTTGTGTGTTCTTCCAGAAAAAGTTGCGAGTTCCAATGAAGTAACCTTACGTACTATTTTCTTTGTGGGTACCACACAGTATCATTTTTTGACAGTTGAACGGCAGTTTTTGGTCCAGAAGGATGAAAGAAATGCACCAAAATATCATTGTCAGCTTCACTTTTGTCTCCAACTTTTCCCATCCACCACTTCTCAACGTATATATACAGGCACTCATTTATTATTTGTGAATGACGACACATTTGAAAATAGTATTGAATTCTCATGATCATCAAACCTAAAGCCTGTGGAAGTAACAAAGCACATGATTTGATTGTTATTTAAGGAAACATATCTGTAATCTGTGATAATCTTGTGTCTTTCACTGTTAAACAATATTCAAATATTTCAGTCAGTGTGTTTTCCATTCGCTGAATTACAGCTGAAGAAACATACATATATGTTGTTTAACAGTGAAAGGCGCAAGAGGTTATATATTTTGTGTATACTAAATTTATTTAGTAAATTCTACAACGTACTAATGGAATTGAGTATTAAAGGTGATTACTATATATTAGGTAAAAGAGATTCCCTTGAACATTTAAAATAATTGATGAAATTGGTAGTGAGTATACTTACCACGGCCTTATAAGTGGTTAACCGACTATTTTTTGCAAAAAATTGCATTTTTGAGACTTATATTACGAACAAATTGCCAAAACACTCCATTTTTGCACAAAAATTGCACTTTGACCCCCTCCTTAATCAGAAGCTGTATCCGCCC